>JAIUJO010000794.1:230000-232500 GCA_023846275.1 Vanilla planifolia
TAGTTCTTCTTTTTCATCATTCTTGTTACTCATCATCATCTTCTCTTCTTCGTCTTTGCCATCTTCTTCTCCTTCTTCAACTTCTTGTACTTCTTCTTCTTCTTCTTCATCATCATCATTTTCTTCATCTTCTTCTTCTTCTTCATCTAATTCTTCTTCATAATCTTGATTTTCTTCTTCTACTTCTTCTTTCCTCTTCTTCCTCTTTTTCTTCTTCATCTACTCTTCTTCTTATTCTTTTATTGCTTTTTCTTCTTCTCCTCCTCCTTCTTCTTTTATTACTACTACTACTACTACTACTACTTCTTCTTCTTCTTCTTCTTCTTCTTCTTCTTCTTCTTCCTCTTCTTATTCTTCTTCCTCTTCCTCTTCCCCTTCTTCTTCTTCCTCTTCTTCTTCCACTTCTTTTTCCTTTTCTTCTTCTTGTACTTCTTCTTCTTCTTCTTCCTCTTCTTTTTCTTCATCTTTCTCCTCTACATCTTCTTCTTCTTCATCATCTTCTTCTCGTTCTTCTTCTTCTTCTTCTTCTACTTCTATTTCTTCTTCTACTTCTTCTTTTTCTACTTCTTCTTCTTCTTCTTCTTCTTCTTCTTCTTCTCCTTCCCCTTTTTCTTCCTCTCCATCTTCTTCTTCTTCTTCTTCACCTTCTTCTTCTACTTCTTCCTCTTCTTCCTCCTCTTCTCTTCTTCTTCTTCTTCTTCTTCTTTCTTCTTTTCATCTTCTTCTTCTTCTTCTTCTTCTTCCTCCTCCACTTCTTCTTCTTCTACTACTTCGTCTTCTTCTTCTTCTTCTTCTACCTCTTCTTCTTTCAATTTTTCCTTCTCATTATATTTTTTTCTTCTTCTTCTTCTACTTCATCATCTTCTTCTTCTTCTTCATCTTCTTCTCCATCTTATTTTTCTTCTTCTTGTCGTTCTCCATCTTCTTCTTATTCTTCTTCTTCCATTTCTTCTTCTTCTTCTTCTTCATCAACTTCTACTTCTTTTTCTTATTCATCTTCTTCTTCTTTCTCCTCTTCTTCTTCCTCTTTTTCTTCCTCTTCTTCCTTTTCCCCTTCTTCTTCTTCTTCTTCTTCTCCCTATTCTAAATCTTCCTTTTCGTCTTCTTCTTCCTATTATTCTTCTTCTACTTCTTCTCCCGTTTCTTCTTCTTCTTCTTCTCCTTCTTCTACTCCACCTTTTGTTTCTTCTTCTTTCTTGTTTGTCATCTTCTTCTTCTTCATCTTCTTCTTCATCCTCTTCGTCTTCTTCTTCTTTTTTTCCTCCTCTTCTTTTTCTTCTACTTCTTCTTTTTTGCCTTCTTTTGCTTCTTCTTAGTCTTCTTTTCTTCTTCTTCTTCTTCTTCTTCTTCATCTTCTTCTTCTTCTTCTTTTTCACCTTGTTCTCTTCCTCTTCTTCTTCTTCTTTTTCTTCTTCCTCTTCGTCTTCGTCCTCTTCTCCTTCTTCTTCTTCTTCTTTAACTTTTTCTTCCTCTTCCTCTTCTTCTTCTTCTTCTTCTTCCTCTTCTTTTTCCTATTCTGCTTCTTCTTCGTCTTGTTCTTCTTCTTCTACTAGTTCTTCTTCTTCTTCTTCTTTTTCTTCTTCCTCTTCTTCCTCTCCTTCTTCTTCTTCTTCTTCTTCTTCTCCTCCTTCTTATTCTTCTTCTTCTTCTTCTTCTTCTACTTCTTCTTTTCATTCTTCTTCTTCTACTTCTTCTTCTTCTTCTTCTTCTTATTCTCCTTCTTCATCTTCTCCTTCTTCTTCTTCTTCTCCTTCTTCGCCTTCTTCTTCTTCTCCTTTTTCTTCTAACTCGCTCTTCTTCATCTTGTTGTTGTTGTTCTTCTTCTTCTTCTCCTTCTTCTTCTTCAATTTCTTCTTCTTTTTCTGCTTCCTTTTCTTCCTCCTTATCTTTTTCTTCTACTTCTTCTACATCTTCTTCTTCTTCTTCTCCTTCTTCATTTTCTCCTTCTTCTTCTTATTCTTCATCTTCTTCTTTTTCCTCCTCTTCTTCTTCTTGTTCTTCATTTTCGTCGTCTTCTTCTTCTTCTTAATCTTCCATTTTTCTTCTTCTTCTTCTTTTTCCTCTTCTTCTTCTTTTTGTTTTTCTTCTACTTCTTCTTCTTCTTCTTCTTCTTCCTCTTCTTTCTTCTTCTTTTTCTTCTTCTTCTTCTATGACTACTACTTCTTCTTCTTCTTCATCTTCGTCTTCATCATCATCATCTTCTTCTTCTTCTTCTTCTTTGTCATCATCATTTTCTTCTTCTTCTTCTTCTTCATTTTCTTCTTCTTCTTCTTCTTCTTCTTCTTCTTCTTCTTCTTTTACTTCTTCTTCTTCTTCATCTCCTTCTTCTTCTTCTTCATCTTCATCAACTTCTTCTTCTTCTTCTTCTTCTTCTTCTCCTTGTTCTTCTTCTACTTCTTCTTCTTCTTCTTCTTTATCATCTTCTTCTTCTTTTTCTTCTTCTCCTTCTACTTCTTCTCTTTTCAATTCTTCTTCTTCTTCTTCAACTACTTCCTCTTCT
>JAIUJO010000794.1:237500-240000 GCA_023846275.1 Vanilla planifolia
CTCTTGGTCTTCTTCTTCTTCTTCTTCTTCTTCTTTATCCTTTCTAGTTGTTGTATTTCTTCTTCTTCTTCTTCTTCTCCTTGTTCTTCTTCTTCTTTTTCTTCTTCTTCTAAATCTTCTTCCTCTTCTTCCTCTTCTTCTTCTTTTCTTCTCTTCTTCTTCTTCTTCATATTATTTTTCTCCTTCTTCTTCTACTCATCTTCTTCTTTTTTTTTGCTTCCTCTTCTACTTCTTCCACTTCTTCTTCGTCCTCTTTTTCTTTTTTCTTCGACTTTCTTCTTCTTCATCTACTTCTTCTTCTTCTACTTCTTCTTATTCTTCTTCATCTTCATCTTCTTGTTCTACTTCATTTTCTTCTCCTTGTTCTTCTTCGTCATCATCCTGATATTTTTTTTGTTCTTCTTCTTCCTCGTCTTCATCTTCTTGTTCTTCTTGTTCTTCTTCTTCTTCTTCTTTTATCTCTTCATCTTTTTCTTCTTTTCCCACTTCTTCCACTTCTTCTTCTTCTTCTTGATCTACTTCTTCCCCTTCTTCTTCTTCTTCTCCCTCTTCTACTTCACTTTCTTCTTCTTCTTCTTCTTCTTCTTCTTCTTCGTCTTCTTCTTCTTCTTCCTCTTCTTCTTCTTCTTCTTCTTCTTCTTCTTCCTCTTCATCTTCTTCTTCTTCTTCTTCTTCTTTCTTCTTCTTCTTCTTCTTCTACTTCTTCTTCTTCTTCTTCTTCTTCCTCTCTTTCTTCTTCTTCTTCTTCTTCTCCTTCTTCTTCATCTTCTTCTTCTTCTTCTTTTTCTTCTTCTTCTTCCTCTTCTTTCTCTTCTTCTTATTCTTCTTCTACTTCTTCTTTTAATTCTTCTTCTTCTATTTCTTTTACTTTTTCTTACTCCTCTTTTTCTTCTTCATTTTCTTCTCCGTCTTCTTCTTCTTTCTCTTATTCTTCTTCTTCTTCTTCTTCATCTTCTTCTTCTTCATCTTCATCCTCATCTTCTTCTTCTTCTTCTTCTTCTTCTTCTTCTTCCTCCTCCTCTTCTTCTTCTTCATCATCATCATCTTCTTCTTCTTCTTTTTCATTTTCTTCTTCTTCTTCTTCTTCTTCAAGTTCTTCTTCTTCTTCTACTTGCTCTTCTTCTTCTTCTTCTACTTCTTCTTCGTCTTCTTCTTCTTCTTCTTCTTATTCTTCCTCTTCGTCTTCTTCTTCATCATCATCATCATCTTCTCCTTCTTCCTCTTCTTCTTCCACTTCTTCTTCTTCTTCCTCTTGTTCTTCTTCTTCTTAATCATCTTCTTCTTTACAATCGTCTTCTTCTTCTTCTTCTTCTTCTTCCTCTTCTTCCTCCTCCTTTTCTACTTCTTCATCTTCTTCTTGTTCTTCTTCTTCTTCTTCATCTTCTTCTTCTTCGTCTTCTTCTTATTCTTATTCTTCTTCTTCTTCTTCTCCTTCTTCTTCCTCTTCTTCATCTTCTTTTTCTTCTCCCTTCTTCTATTATTCATCTTCTTCATCATCTTCTTCGTCTTCTTCTTCTTCTCTTGCTCGCCTTCTTCTTCTTCCTCGCCTTCTTCTTCTTCTTCTTCTTCTTCTTCTTTTTCTTCTTCTTTGACTTCTTCCCCTTCTTCTTCTTCTTCATCTTCTTCTTCTTCTTCTTCTTCTTCTTCTTCTTGACCTTAACCTTCGTCTTCTTCTTTTTCTTCTTCTTTGTCCTGGTCTACTTCTTCTTCATCTTTTTCTTCTTCTTCTTCTTCTTCTTCTTCTTCTCCTTTTTCCCCTTGTTCTTCTTCCTCTTGTTCGTCTTCTTCCACTTCTTCTTCTTCTTCTTTTCTTCTTCTTCTTCTTCTTCATCCTGTTGTTGTTCTTCTTCTTCTTCTTCTTCCCCTGCTTCTTTTTTTTGATCTTATTCTTCTTCTTCTACTTCTCCTCCTCCTCCTTCTTCTTCTTCCTCTTCTTCTTCTTCTTCTTCTTCTTTTTCCTCTTCTTCCTCTTCTTCCTCTTCGTATTCTTCTTCTTCTACTTCATCTTCTTCTTCTTCTACTTCTTCTTCTTCTTCTTCTCCTTCTTCTTCTTCTTATTCTTCTTCTTCTTCTTTTTGTCTTCCTCTTCTGCTTCTTCCACATCTTCTTCTTCTTCTTCTTCTTCTTCTTCTTTCTTAGACTTTCTTCTTATTATTCTTCTTATTCTTCTTCTTCTGCTTCTTCTTATTCTTCTTCATCTTCATCTACTTTTCTCCTACTTTTTCTACTTCTTTTTCTTCTACTTCTTCTTCTTCATCATCATCATAATATTTTTCTTCTTCTTCCCTCTTCTTCTTCTTGATCTTGTAGTTCTTCTATATCATATTCTTGTTCTTCTTCTTGTTCTTCTTCTTCTTCTTCGTCGTCTTCTTCGACTTCTTCTTATTCTTCTTCTTCCTCTTCTTCCAATTCTTTCTTTCTTCTTCATCTACTTCCTCCACTTCTTCTTCTTCTCCTTCTTCTACTTCTTCTTCTTCATTGTCTTCTTCTTTACCTTCCT
>JAIUJO010001776.1:7500-12500 GCA_023846275.1 Vanilla planifolia
CTTCTTCTTCTTCTTCTTCTTCTTCATCTTCTGCATTTTTTCTTCTTCTTCTACTACTTCTTCTTTTTCTTCTTCGTCTTCCTTTTCATCATCATCATCATCATCTTCTTCTTCTATTGTTGCTCCATCTTCTTCTTCTTCTTCTTTATCATCTTCTACTTCTTCAGCTTCTTCTTCTTCTACTTCTTCTTCTTTCTCTTCTTCTTCTTCTTTCAATTCTTCTTCTTCTCCTTCTACTTCTTTTTCTCCTTCTTCTTCTTCTCCTTCTTCTTCTTCCACTTCTTCTTCTTCTGTTTATTCTTCCTCTTGTTATTCTGTCGCTTCTTCTCCTTCTTCTTCTTGTTTGCCTTCTTCTTCTTCTACTTCTTTTTCTACTTCTAATTCTGTTTTTACATCTTCTCTTTCTTCTCCTTCTTCTTTTTTGTCTTCTTCTTCCTCTTCTTATTCTACTTCTTCTTCCTTGTCTTTTTTTGTTTCTCGTTGATCTCCTTCTTCTTCTTCGTTTTCTCTTCTTCTTCTTCTTCCGCTTCTTCTTCTTCTCCTTGTCCTTCTTCTTCTTTCTCTTCTTCTACTTATCTAGCTCTTCTACCTTTAGTTCTTCTTGTTCTCTTCCATCTTCATCTAATTGTTCTTCTTCTTATTCTTCTTTTTCTTCTTTTTTTTTGCCATCTTCTCCTTCCTCTTCTTCTTCCACTTTTCTCCTTCTTCTTTTCCTTCTTCTTCTTCTTCTTCTTCTTCTTCTTCTACGTCAAATTCTCCTTCTTCTCCTTCTTCTTCTTCTTCTACTTCTACATCTTCTTCCTCTTCTTCTTCTTCTTTTCCTTCTTCTTCTTGTTCTTCCACTTCTTCTCCTACTTGTTTTTCTTGTGCTTCTTCTTTTACTTCTTCTTCTTCTTCTTTTTCTTCTTCTTCTTCCTCTTCTTCTTCTTCTTCACATTCTTCAACTTCTTCTACTTCTTCTTCTTCTACTTCTTCTTCTTCCTCTTCATCGTCATCATCTTCTTCTTCTCCTCCTTCTTTTTCTTCTTCTTTTTCTTCTTTGCCTTTTTTTCATGTCTTCTTGTTGTTCTTCTTCTTCTACTTCTTCTTTTTCTTTTTCTTTCTCTTTTCACCTTTGTTTTCCACCTCTTCTTCTTCCTCTTCTTCTTCGACTTCTTCTTCATCTTCTTCTTTGACTTCTTTTTTGCCTTCTTCTCCTTGTTCTTCTTCTTCTTCTTCTTCTTATTCTTCTTCTACTTCTTGTTCTTCTTATTCTTCGTCCTCTTCTACTTATTCTTCGACTTTTTCTTCAGCTACTTCTTTTTTTCCTCTTCTTGTTCTGGTTCTTCTTCTTCTTCTTCCACTTCTTCTTCATCCCCTTCTTTGTCTTTGTTGTCTACTTCTTCTTCAACTTCTTCTTCTTCTTTTTGTTCTTTTTCTTCTTTATCTTCTTCATCTTCTTCCCCTTCTTCTTCTTCTTCTTATTCTTCCTCTTATTATTATTCTTTTTCATCTTCTTCTTCTTGTTCTTCATCTTAAACTTCGTGTTCTTCTTCTTCTTCTTCTTCTACTTCTTCTTCTTCTTCTTCTAATTCTTCTACATTTTTTCTTCTTCTTCTACTTCTTCTTCTTCTTCTTCATCATCTTCCTTTTCTTCGTCATCATCATCATCATCATCTTCTTCTTCTTTTTCTACTTACTTTTCTTTTTCTTCTTCTTTATCATCTTCTTCTTCTTTAGCATCTTCCTCTACATCTTCTGTTTCTTCTTCTTCTCCTTCTTCTACTTTTTCTCCTTGTTCTGCTTCTTCTACTTCTTCTTCTTCTTCTTCTATTTCTTCTTCTGTTTCTTCTTCCTCTTGTTATTCCTTCGCTTCTTTTTCTTCTTCTTTATCTTCCTCTTCTTCTTCTTCTTCTACTTCTAATTATTTTTTTTACTTCTTTTTCTTCTCTTTCTTGTTCTTTCTTCTTCTTCTTCTTCTTCTTCTACTTCTTCCTTTTCTTTTTTTCTTTCACGTTCATCTCCTTCTTCTTCTACTTCCTTTTCTTGTTCTTCTTCTTCTTCTTCTTCTTCTTCTTCTCCTTTTCCTTCTTCTTTCTCTTCTTTTACTTCTTCCTCTTCTTCTCCTTCTTCTTCTCCTTCTTCTTCTCCTCCATCACCTTCTTCTTCCACTTGTTCCTTTTAGCTTCTTCTTCTTTTCTTCTTCTTCATCTTCTTCTTCTACCTCTTCTTCTGCCTTTTCTTATTCTTATTCTTCTCCATCTTCTTCTTCTTCTTCTAATACTTCCTTTTCTTCTATTGCTTTTTCTTCTTCTTCTTCCTCTACTTCTACTTCTTCTACTACTTTTTCTTCTTTTCTTCATCTTCTTCTTATCGTTCTCCTTCTACTTCTTCTTCTTTTACTTCTTCTTCAACTTCTTTTTCATCATCTTCTTCTTTTTCTTCTTCTTTGGCTACCTCTCCTTCTTATTGTACTTCTTCTTCTTTCTCTTCCTCTTCCTCTTCTTCTTTTTCTTCTTCTTCTTCTTTTTCTTCCTCTTCTTCATGTTCTTCTTATTCTTCTACCATTTCTTCTTCTCCTCCTCCTCCTCCATCTTCTTCTTTTTCTTCTTCTCTTCTTTTTTTGTCTTTTATTTCTTTTTCTTCCTCTTTTTATTCTTACTCTTCTTCTTCTACTACCACTACTACTTCTTCTTCTTCTTCTTCTCTCTTCTTCATTTTCTTCTTCTTCTTCTACATCTTATTCCTCTTCTTCTTCAACTTCTTCTTCTTCTTCTTCTTCTCCTACCTCCTCCTCCTCTACTTCTTCTTCCTCTTTTTTCTTGTACTTCTACTTCTTCTTCTCCTTCTCCTTCTTCTTCTACTTCTTTTACTTCTTGTTCTTCTTCTTCTCCTCCTCCTCCTCCTTTCTCTTCTTCTCTTCCTTTTCTTCATCTTCTACTATTTTTCTACTTTTTATTCTTCTTCTCCTCCTCCTTCTTCTTCTTCTTCTTCTTTTATCCCTTCGTTTTTATCTTATTCTTCCACATCTTGTATATTATCTTGTTCTTCTTCTTCTTCTTCTTGTTCTTGTTCTTCTTCTTTTCCTTCTTTTTCCTCCTACCCTTCTTCTACTTCTTCCTTTTCTTCTACATCTTCTTCTTCTTCTTCTTCTTCTTCTTCTACTTTTCTTTTTGTTTTCTTCGTCTTCTTCTTCCTCATCTTTTTCTTCAACTTCTTTTTCCTTTTCTTCTTCTTCTTCTTCTACGTCTTTGCCTTCTTCTTAATCATATTTTTCTTCTTCTATTCTTCATCTTCCTATTCTTCTTCATCTTCTTCCTCATCATCTTCTTCTTTTTCATCATCTTCTTCTTCTTCTTCTTTTTCTTCTTCTTCGTCCTCCTTTTCTTCATCATCATCATCATCATCATCATCTTCTTCTTCTACTGCTTTCTTTTCTTCTTCTTCTTCTTCTTTATCATCTTCTTCTTCTTCAGCTTCTTCTTGTTCTTCTTCTCCTTCTTCTTTACCTTCTTCTTCTCCTCCATCACCTTCTTCTTCCACTTCTTCTTTTCAGCTTTTTCCTCTTTTCTTCTTCATCTTCTTCTTCTACCTCTTCTTCTCCTTGTTCTTCTTCTTATTCTTCTCCTTCTTCTTCTTCTTCTTATACTTCCTTTTCTGCTATTTCTTTTTCTTCTCTTCTTCCTCTACTTCTACTTCTTCTACTACTTTTTCTTCTTTTCTTCATCTTCCTCTTATCCTTCTCCTTCTACTTCTTCTTCTTCTTCTTTTAATTCTTCTTCAACTTCTTCATCATCATCATCTTCTTCTTTTTCTTCTTCTTTGGCTACCTATCATTTTTATTGTACTTCTACTTCTTCCTCCTCTTCTTCCTCTTCTTTTTTTTTCTTCTTCTTTTTCTTCCTCTTCTTCACGCTCTTCCTATTCTTCTACCTCTTCTTCTTCTTCTCCTCTTCCTCCTTCTCCATCTTCTTCTTTTTCTTCTTCTCTTCTTTTTCTTTGTCTTTTATTTCTTTTTCTTCCTCTCTTTATTCGTATTCTTCTTCTCCTACTACCACTACTACTACTACTACTTCTTCTTCTATCTCTTCTTAATTTTCTTTTTCCTCTTCTACATCTTCTTCCTCTTCTTCTTGTACTTCTTCTTCTTCTTCTTCTCTTCTTCTTCTTCTTCTTCTTCCTCTTCTTCTTTCTTCTTCTTCCTACTCTACTTCTTCTTCCTCTTTTTCTTGAACTTCTACTTCTTCTTCTCCTTCTACTTCTGCTTCTTCTTTTACTTCTTCTTCTTGTTCTTCTTCTTCTTCTCCTGCTCCTCCTTTCTCTTCTTCTCTTCTTTTTCTTCATCTTCTATAATTTTTCTTATTCTTTTTATTCTTCTTCTTCTTCTTCTTCTTCTTCTTTTTCTTCTTTTATCCCTTCTTTGTTTTTATCTTATTCTTCCACATCTTGTATATCATCTTGTTCTTCTTCTTCTTCTTCTTCTTCTTCTTCTTTCCCTTCTTCTTTTTCCTCCAACCCTTTTTCTACTTCTTCCTTTTCTTCTGCATCTTCTTCTTCTTCTTCTTCTTCTTCTTCTTTCCCTTTTTTTCTTCTTCTTCTTCTTTATTATCTTTTTCTTTAACTTCATCTTCCTCTTCTTCTTCTTCTTCTACGTCTTTGCCTTCTTCTTCTTAATCATATTATTATTCTTCCTCTTCTTCTTACTCTTCTTCTTTTATTCTTCTTCTTCCTATTCTTCTTCATCTTCTTCTTCATCATCTTCTCCTTCTTCTTCTTTTTCTTCTTCTTCTTCTACTTCTTCTTCTTCTTCTTCTTCGTCCTCCTTTTCTTCATCATCATCATCATCATCATCTTCTTCTTCTTCTACTGCTTTCTTTTCTTCTTCTTCTTCTTCTTTATCATCTTCTTCTTCTTAAGCTTCTTCTTGTTCTTCTTCTGCTTCTTCTTCTTTTTCTTCATCTTCTTCTTGTTCTTTCGCTTCTTCTTCCTCTTTGCCTTTTTCTTCTTTTTCTCCTCCTTCT
>JAIUJO010001776.1:20000-85000 GCA_023846275.1 Vanilla planifolia
TCTTCATCATCTTCTTCTTCTTCTACTTGTTCTTCTTCTTCTTCTTCTTCTTCTTCCTCTTCTCCTTCTTCTTCTTTTATTGGTACTATTTCTTCTTCTCCTCTTAATTCTTCTTCATCTTCTCCTTCTTATTGTTCTCCTTCTTCTTCTTCTTCAACTTCTTCTTTTTCTCCTTCTTCTACTTTTATATATTCTTCTTCTTCTTCTTTTTTATCTTTTTCTTCTTCTTCTTCTTCTTCTTCCTTTTCTTCTACATCTTCTTCTTCTTCTTTTTCTTCTTCTTCTTTTGCTTCTGCTTCTTCTTCCTCATGTTATTCCTCCTCTTCTTTTACTCCTTTCATTTATTTTTCTCCATCTTCTTCTTCTTCTGCTTCTTCTTCTTTTAAATCTTTTGCTACTTGTTCTTTTTCTTCTCCTACTTTTCTCCTTCTTTGTCTTCTTATTCTTCTGTTTCTTATTTTGTTTATACATCTTCTCCTTCTTCTTCCTCTTCCTCTTCTCTTCTCCTTCTTTTTCTTCTTCTTCTTCTTCTCCTTCTTCTTCTTCTTCTTCTTCTCCTTCTTCTACTTTCTCTTTCCCTTTTTTGTCTAACTCTTCTTCCTCTACTTCTTCTTCTCCTCCTCCTTCATCTTCTCCTTGTTTTTTTTCTTTGTGCCCCTCTTTTTCCTCTTTTGTATCTCCATCTCCTCCTTTTTCTCCTCCATCACCTTCTTCTTCCATTTCTTCTTCTTTTTAGCCTCTTCTTCTTTTTCTTCTTCTTTATCTTCTTCTTCTTCATCTTCTTCTGCTTGTTCTTCTTTTTATTCTTCTCCTTCTTCTTCTTCTTGTACGTCCATTTCTTCTACGTCTTTTGCTTCTTCTTTTTCCTCTACTTCCACTTCTTCTTCTACTACTTTTTCTTCTCTTTCTTCTACTTCTTCTTATCCGTCTCCTTCTACTTCTACTTCTTCTTCTTTTACTTCATCTTCCTCTTCTTCTTCTTTGTGTTCTTCTTTGTCTTCCTCTCTTTCTTCTTCTTGCACTTCCTCTTCTTCTTCCTCTTCTTCTTCTTCTTCTTTTTCTTCCTCTTCTTCACTTCTTCTACTTCTTCTACATCTTCTTCTTCTTCTTCACCTCCTTTTCCATCTTCTTCATTTTCTTCTTTTTTGTCCTTATTTTTCATCTTCTCTTCTTTTGCTTTTTCTTCCTCTTTTCATTCTTCTCCTTCTTCTAATTCTTCTACTTCTACTTCTTCTTCTTCTTCTTCTCCAAACTCTTCTTGATTTTCTTCTTCTTCTTCTACAACTTCTTCCTCTTCTTCTTCTACTTCTTCTTCTTCTTCTTATTCTTCTTCTTCTTTTTCTTCTTCTTCTTTTTCTTCTTCTTTTTTTTTTCTTCTTCCTCTTCTTCCCCTTCTTTTACATCTTCTTCTTCTTCTTCCTCTTCTACTTCTTCTTCCTTTTTCTTATACTTCTACTTCTTCTTCTCCTTCTACTTCTACTTTTGCTTCTTCTTTTACTTATTATTATTATTATTCTTGTTCTTCTTGTTCTTGTTCTTCTTTTTCTCGTCCTCCTCCTCCTCCTCCTTTCTCTTCTTCCCTTATTTTTCTTCATCTTCTATTTCTTTTCTTCTTTTTTTATGCTTCTTCTTCTTCTTCTTCTTCTATCTCTTCTTCCTTTCCATCTTATTCTTCCACATTTTTTTCCTCCTCATCATCATCTTATTCTTCTTCTTCTTCCCCTTATTCTTTTTCTTGCTCCTCTTCTTCCTCTTCTTCCTTTTCTTCTACATCTTCGTATTCTTCTTCTTCTTTTTCCTCTACTTATTTTTCCTCTTCTACTTCTTCTTCTTCCCCTTCTTCTACACCTTCTTCTTCTTCATCTTCTTCTCCTTCTTCTTCTTCTTCTTCTTCTTCCTCCTCCTCCTCCTCTTCTTCTTCTTCTTCTTCTTTGTTTTTTCTTCATCTACTTCTTCTTCTTCTTCTTCGTTTTCTTCTTCTCCCCTACCACCTCCTCCTCCTCCTCCTCCTTTTTCTTCTTCTTCACCTTCTTCTTCTTCTAACTCTTATTATTATTATTATATTATTATTTCTTCTTATTCTATTATCTTCTTCTTCTTCTTCTTCTTCTTCTTCTTATTCTATGTCTTCCTCTTATTATTCTTCTTCTTCATCTTCTTCCTTCTCTTCTTCTTCTTCATCATCTTCCTCTTCTACTTCTTCTACTTCTTCCTCTTCTTCATCTTCTTCTTCTTCTTTTGCTTCCCATTATTCTTCTTCCTCTTTGTCTTCCTCTTCTTCATCTTCCATATCTTCTTGGTCTTCTTGTTCTTCTTTTTCTTCTTCTTCTTCTTCTCATTCTCTTTCTCATTCTTCTTCTTCTTCTTCTTCGACAGCTTTTTCTTGTTTTATTTCTCCATCTTCTCCTTCTTCTTCTTCCTCTTCTCTTCCCCTTGTTCTTCTTCTTCTTCTTCTTCTTGTCCTTCTTCTTCTTTCCCTTCTTATTCTTCATCTGGCTCTTCCTCCTCTACTTCTTCTTCTTCACCATCTGCTTCATCTTCATCTTCATCATCTTCTTCTTCTTTGTGTTCTTCTTGTTTTTCTTCTTCTTCTTCTTCTTCTTATTCTTCCTTTTCTTCTTTTTCATCTTCTTCCCCTTCCTTTCCTTCTTCTTCGCCTCCTTCATCTTCTTCTTCTCTTTCATCTTCATGTTCTACCACTTCTTCATCTTCATCTACTTCATCTTTTACTTCTTTTTCTTCTTCTTCGTCTACTTGTACTTCAACTTCTTTTTCTTCTTTTCTCTCTTCCCCCTTCTACAACTTCTTCTACTTCTTCTTTAACTTCCTCCACCTCTTCTTCTTCTTCACTACTACTACTACTTCTTCTTCTTCTTTCTTTTCTTCTTCTTCATCTTCTTCTCTTTCTTCTTCTTCTTCAACTCCTTTTTCTTCTTCTTCATCTTCTTCTACTTCTTCTTCCTCCTCCTCCTGTTCTTCTTCTTCTTCTTACTGTTCTTCTTCTTCTTCTTTATCTTTGTCTTCTTCTTCTTCTTCTTCATTTTCTTCTTCATCATCTTCGTCTTCTTCTTCTTCCTCTTCTTCTTCTTCTTCTTCCTCCACTTCTTCTTTATCTTCTTCTTCCTCTTCCTCGTCTACTTCATTTTCTTCTTCATCTTCTTCTTCTTCTTCTTTTTCTTCTTCTTCTTCTTCTTCTTCTTCTTCTTCTGCTTCTTCTTCTCTTAGATCTTGTTCCTCTTCTTCTACTTCTTATTCTTCCACTACTTCTTCATTGGCTTTTCTTCTTCTTCTTCTTCTCGTGCTTTTTTTCATTGCTCTTCTTCTTCTTCCTCCTCTTCTTTTTCTTCTTGTTTCTCCATTTTCTCTTTCTTCTTCTTCCTCTTCTCGTCTCCTTGTAGTTCTTTTTCGTCTTTTTTCCCTCTTCTTCTTCTTCTTCATATTTTCTTCCTCTCATTTTTCTTCTTCTTCTCCTAGTACTTCTACTTCCTCCTCTTCTTCTCTTGTTCTTATTCTCCTCCTTCTTGTCCTTCTTCTTCTTCCTTTCCTTCTTCTCGTTCTGCCTCATAATCATCATCTTCTTCTTGTTGTTGTTATTCTTCTTCTTCTTCCTCTTCTTCTTCTTCATCTCCTTCTCCTTCTACCCCTTTCCTTTCATCTTCTTCTTCTTCTTCTTCTTCACCGTCATCTTTTTATTCTTCGCTTTCTTCCCCTTCATCCTCTTCTTCTTCTTCTTCTTCTTCTTCTTCTGCTTCTTCTTCTTTTTCTTCTTCTGCTTCTTCTTCTTTTTCTTCTTCTTTTTCTCCTTCTTGTTCTAGTTCTTCTACTTCTTTTTCTTCTTCTTGTTCTTCTACATTGACTTCAGCTTCTTTTTCATGATTTTCTTCTTCTTCCTCTCCTCCTTCTAATGCTTCTTCTCCTTCTTCTTCTTGTTCTTGTTCTTTTCCTTCTTCTTCTACATCTTTTACCTCTTCTTCTTCTTCTTCTTCTTCTTCTTCTTCTTCTTCTTTTTCTTCTTGTTCTTCATCTTTTTCTTGTTCTTCTATCCCTTCTACTTTTTCATTTTTCGAATTTTCGTCCCCTTTTTCTTCTTCTTCTTCTAATCCATCTTTTTCTTCTTCTCGTCTTCTTATTCGCCTTTTTTTCTTCTTATTCTTATTCTTCTTCATCTTCTTCTTCATCATCTTCTTCTATCTTTTCTTCCTTTTCTTGTTCTTCCACATCATTGATCAATTCTTCTACTTCTTCTTCATCTTCCTCCTCTTCTTCTTCTTCTTCTTCTTCTTCTTTCTCTTCCTCTTCTTCTTGTTCGTCTTCATCATCTTCTTCTCCTTCTTCTTCTTCTACATATTCTTCTTCATCCCATTCTTTTTCTTCCTCTTCATCTTTTCATCGTCCTCTTATTATTATTATTATTATTATTCTTCATCTTCACCTTCTTCTTCTTCTTCTTCTTCTTCTTCTTCTTCCTCTCAGCCTTCCCCTTCTTCTATTCTTCTTCTTCCTCTTCTTCTTCGTGTTCTTCTTCACCATTTTCTTTGATTCGTTCGTTGGCTCCTTCTTTTTCTACTTCTTCTTGTTCTTATTGTTGTTGTTCTTCTTCTTCTTCTTCCTTCTCTTCTTCTTCTTCTACTCTTCTTCTTCTAATCCTTCTTTTACTTCTTCTTCTTCATCTCCTTCTTTCTCCTCCTCCTCTTCTTCTTCTTCTACTTCTTCCTCTTTGTCTTCTTCTTCTTCAACTTCTTCTAATTCTTCTTCTTCTTCTTCTTCTCATTCTCCTTCTACTTCTTATTCTCTTTCTTCTTTTTCTCCTTTTTTCTTCTTCTTTTCTTCTTTTTTCTCTATCTTGTCTTTCATCTTCTTCTTTGTCTTCTCCTCCTCCTCCTTCTCCTCTTCTTCTTCTTCTACTTCTTCTTCTCCTTGTTCTTCTTCTTTTTCCTATTCTTCTTCTTCCACTTATTCTTGTTCTCCTTCTCCTTCTCCTTCTTTTTCTCCATCTTCTATTACTTCCTTTTCCTCTTTTGCTCGCCTTCTACTTCGTCTTCTTCTTGTTCCTCTCCTTCTTCTTCTTCTTGTTCTTCTTCTTTCTCTTCTTCTTTTCTACTCTTCTTCCTCTACTTCCTCTTCTTCTTCTCTTTCTTCTTCATCTTCTTCTTGTTCTTCCTCTTCTTGTTCTTGTTCTTGTCCTTCTCCTTATTTTTCTTCTTCTTCTTCTTCTTTTTGTTCTCGTTCTTCTTCTTTCTCTTGTTGTCAATCTTCTTCTTCTCCATCTTCTTTTTCTTCATCTTCTTCTTCTCCTACTTCTTCTTCTACCACTTCTTCTTCATCATCTTCCTACTATTCTTTTTCTTATTCTTCTTTCGTTCCTTTTCTTTATTTTCTTCTTCTTCTTCTTCCTCCTCCTCTTCTTCTTCTTCTACTACTTCTTCTTCTTCTACTTCTTTTTTTCTTCTTCTACTTCTGCTTCTACATCTTCTTCTTCTTCTTCTTTTTTGCTTCTTTTTCTACTTTTCCACTCCATCTCCTTTTACTTCTTGTTTTTCTTCTTCTTTTTCTTCTTCTTTTTTTCTTCTTCTTCTTCTTCTTTTTCTTCTTCTTCCCCTGCTTCCTCTTATTTTTCTTCTTCTTTAACCACTTCTTCTACGTCTTCTACTACTACTTCTTCGTCTTTTACTTCTTCTGCTTCTTCTTCTTTTTCTTCTTTGCCTTTTCTTCTTCTTCTTCTTCTTCTTCTTCTTCCTCCTCTTCTTCTTCTTGTTATTCCAATTCCTCATCTTTTAAATGTTCTTCCAACTCCTCTTCTTTATCTTCTTCTCTTTATTCTGCATCTTTTTCTGCTTCTTCTTCTTCAACTTCTTCTTGTATTTTAAGACATGGATGTTAATTTTAACATGTTGATTAAGATCTAGCATGAATAATAGAAGCTTGGTAGCAAACCAAAATATTATTAAAATGTTTTAAGCAAAGTGTAGTAGGAAAGCAATTACTCCAACTTCTAAATGGGAAAATTTATATAATTATATTAATGCTTAATACTTTCTCAATTTTTCTCCTAAATTCAGTTGTGAGAACTTCAACATTTCTTATACAATTTTTGGAATAACACATTATGTATTTATTGCTACATTCTCCCCTATAATTATCAAACCAAGTGTTATGACATTTCTTGGGTTTTATATTTTAGTAAATAATCTAAAGGCTCAATACACATTGGATTGTATAAGAAGACTATCAAATAAGCCTTTCTCTTAATTGTTGAACATATAACTTTACTAATTCACTTTGAGCTCACTCTTAAATATTAAAAAGACATCAATAATGATTCTATCATCTAATCCATCACTATTATTGATTGAAGAATAACCATATGTACTATAGAAGTAAATCACACTAACTTTTCATCTCTATATTTCTAGGAGCAGATTTCGAAAAACTCTAATCTTGCTCCAAATATGTTAATTGTTTTTATACCAATTGATGAAAATTTTAATAATAAAGACCAATGAAATACCTAAGAGTTTTATCTTTTTCTATTTATAATCCTAAAAGAAAATTCAATTTAACTTTATCATAAGCACCAAGTTTTAAAATTAATTTCAAAGCTACAAAATGATTTAACCATAACCTCAAAAGTCTTACTACATTTTAATTTTCAATTACTAATCACAAGACTATTAAATCATGATTCATAATGAAAATCTTATCAACTCACTCATGGTCTTGACTTCTTCAAAACTATTTATTTCATCAAAATTACAATGGTGTACATTACCTAACAATTTTAAAAGATATGATATTGATCAATATAAAATCTAAGAAGATAGTCATTCTATCCTACTCTAAGTAATCTAAGGACCACATACATTTTGCAAGTGAGTCACATCCAAACTCACAAAGCAAGGTTTGTCTCCATTGGTCCTACTTATGGAGACACACCATCACAACTATCTATGATTTAATTTTTGAAACCCAAGCCATCTTGGGTTCAGAAGTGATAGTGTGTGAAGTAGATGATTTTATAAAACTATTTTTAACATGGGTGCCTTTAGGAATCCATACACATTTGTCTTGTTTTGAAATGATAGACTTCCTAATGGGGCAATCTAAAGAGATGTGTCCAAGTTCAGTACAATAATTGCATACAACAGAAGATCTAGCATGAGAATAAGATGTATGTAAAATAGAACTATGTGATGTCTTATTTTCATGAATATATGATCTCTTCAGTCTATACTTATCATGCAAACATCTATTATCACTTAACACATGACAGTTGGATAAGGCATGATGGGACAAGTGTGTAGACAATTTTGCATGTGTAGAAATACAAGATGAAACATTAGTTGTAACATGCTGATGACTAGTATTCTTCTTCACAACATAGGATGAGTGAACATGATATGGCACATGTGAATGAACATGAGAAGTAGAGGCAATTGAAGATGTATCAATAAACTTAGCCTTTAAATCAACTAGTTCTTTTTCAAGCATATCAAAAGTAGCTAATTTTTCCTTAAGCAAGGAACTTTGTTTTCTTAAGCATTCATTCTCAGAAGTTAAAACATCAATACATGAAACATGCTTAGATAATTCAACTTCATAATCCTTCCTTGATTCTTGCAAACATGAAACATTAGAAATATGCACTTGCACTTGACTAGTTAGAGAAACATTTTCTTCTTTAAGTGCAACACATTGTTCATGCAATTCACTTATCCTAGATTCTTGTTTAGTACAAACTTTTTTAAGATCAAGATACTTTTTGCTCAAATTTTTATATTCAATTGCTAACTCCTCAAAACATTCTAACAAATCATCACTAGATTCAGAAGCATTTTCATTAGAAGAACAACTAATATTTGAAATATTTTTACCTCCATGATTTCCTTCTGAAATGAGTTTCTTCTTCTTCTTCTTCTTTTCCTTCTTCTTATGGTTCTTCTCCTTCTTTTTATCATCATCACATGCTTGGAGTTGAACTTCATCATACAACCTGTCTAATTCCTGCATCATCTCAAAACTAGATGTGAAGGTACACACTTTAATACCAATTTCTTGAGATAATGCACAAAATAAGTAATTCACTCCTTTAGCATTCAATTGAAGTGACATTCTTGATATATCACTATTATCTTGAGGAACTACAAATGGATGAACAAAGTAATCCCAAACATTATAATCAGCATTCATAATAAAACTTTTAAAAGCATTTTTCCAAATATTATAGTTGTCACCCACAAACAAAGGAGGACAATCCATAGCAATTTAGAAGTGATAGCCAAATAAAATCGAAAAACAATAATTAAACTTCTTTTGCAACTAAATCGATAAAACACTATAATTAAGAACACAATTCACCAACCACTAAAGGAATAAGATTTGAATCTTCTCTTAGGAATTGCTTCCCTCGATATAACCCGCTCTGATACCAATTGTTGGAAACTTGCGTGTTACAAGAGGGGGGGTGAATTGTTCCTTTTACAAATTTTTAAACAATTTTAAAGTTAATTACAATAGTAAAGAGAAATTATGAGCAATGAAGTAAAGAATGAAAAGCACACACAATTTCAAGTGGTTCGGCAAAACCTTTGCCTACATCCACCCCTAGCTGACCCAGCCAGGCTTCACTATTAAACACTGCCTTTTGCCCAACCGGCGGGTAGGCCGAAACCCTCACAACAACCAATCAACCCAATTGGTACCAACCAAATACAATCAACAGCAGCAAGACACGCTGCACACTCACAACAACAAAGCTGTTACAATTTTGGCAAGAAAACAGATTTCAGCTTTCAAGTAAAAGTTTTACATCAACCTGTACCACAATCCTTTAATCTTAATTTGTGACACAACTACTAAACAAGTATTAAAAATGCTTAACTAAAAAAAATTCAACAATATAAATTTCGTTAAAAACACAAATTATTTGGAGCTCTTAACTATAAGTCCTTGTGTACTTAGAGCTCATACTTAACAATTAAATCTAATTAATTAAACTTAAGATAATGAAAGAAATCACTTTTCAAACCGCAGCTTAAAAAAGAAACAAACGCACTTCTGAACGCGCTTCAAAACAGGACTACGCGCCTCTGAACACGCTTTCCAAACAGGACAATGCCCAAATCGCGTTTGCGAGAGGCGTTGTTCTGTTTTAGGCGGAAGAGTTGTTCGGAGGTGATTTGGTCTGAAATTCGACGCAATAGAAATTCGAAACTGATAAGTTGTATTCCGAAAAGCTAATAGAGATTCCAAGGCGTGAAACAACAATCAAATTTGGTGAAGATTGGTCCGAAAAATCAAGATCGCCGAAGCTTGGATAACGGAAAAGGTTTGCTGTAAATTCAACCTCAATCTAAGTAGCTAAGCAAAGTATAAGATGTAGTTGAGTAAGCAATTGTAAAATAGAAAAGAAAGAGAATGAAACGTGCAAATATGAGGCGAAATGATCGCGTTCCGTTTTGGTCCGAGAAGGCTGAGGAAGACGATGAACAGTAAAATTGCGCAGTTTCCGTTCGTCTTGTTTGAAGAATTTTTGCGTTAAGTGCTTGTCCTTTCTCTTCAAAATTAATCCCTTTTATAGAAGAGGGCTGATCAACAATGTTGATTAAGCCGTTTTCTTCCAACGGCTAGAAGAGGAGAAGAAAATAAATTTAAAGCATATAGCCGTTGCGCCGGAAAAACAGAGAATGAAAACCGAAAAACGCTTTTTAGTCCCACATTGCCTGTTGGTAGGGAGAAGTGGCGCATATAAGAGTTCACCTCTCTTTTTCCTTCAGCCGAAAACATTGGGGTTGGCTGCCCCCAGGTGCGGTTGGAAAGTCAATACCCAAGCCGACCTGTTAAGAGCATAACGGGTCAAATATGACCCGAACCCGAATTAAGAACTCTGGCTGTGTTTGCGCCCTTATAGTCGTCCCCTTAAGTTCTCGCCTAGCTGGTTCGGCGTGGTTCCGGTTCGGCGTTAACCGAACCCCTTTTTTTTCGGTTTGGCGTAAAGCGAAAATCGGAAATAAAATTTTGAAAGCTTTAATAACTAATAATTATATTTTTATTTAAACCAAAATAAATATGGTGTAAAATATTGATTATACAAGTCAATGACTTGTTTAATCACAACACCTTCTTAAATGTAAGCCTCATACGTAGAGTTGCACTAATACGATATATAAAATCGTATGGTATAACCCTTAGGCAATTAAATAAGAGAGATATTAACCAAATTAATAACTATAATTACCAATGTAATGATGTCAAACTGATCGATTAAAGGTTAATTAAAAAACATCCTAATGTAATTCTAATAAAGATATGCTGCATTGTATGAATCTCAAAAATGCAATACTAAGTGTCACATATTGATTAACAGGATGGGTTTATCAATCTAACCTTGATAATGTAGTATATGAAAATCTCCAAGTGGTTTTGCCACGCCACAAGGAGAACCTGATTGACTCTCATGAGCTGACGTTTGAGAGTCGTTCTTGAGCCATGCCACTAATGAACTTTGACAATGCTTTTCATGTGGATCGCTCTATGGATTAATCGACCAAGCTCTCCAATCTCCTAATCCCTGTAAGCACTTGAGAAGCATGATCTGAAATACACTCAACAAATCATTAACATTAGTACAATGGTTTTGTACTCATCAAACTCGTGGTGCACAAAGGGGTTCAACAATCTCCCCCTTTTGATGATGACAAAACCATTGATTAAGAAGTTATATGTTTCACATAAAAATACTCTCCCTACATTCATGCTCCCCCTCAAGGTATGCAATATAGATAATTTAACTAACAGTTATAAAGGATGCATGAATGGGAATGATAATTAATATTTTCTCACATATCTCTCCCCCTTTTTGTCATAAATCAAAAGATGTTAATTGAAAGCATAATATTGAAAAAAAAAACTATAATGATACTAATGTTAAAAAAAAACATAATTGAATTTAACAGTAATTCAAACAAGGGGTGCACAAGAAAAAAATATTATGTAACAATATGACTAACCATAATATAACTCAATATTTATAAAATACAACATTGTATTTTAAGACATGGATGTTAATTTTAACATGTTGATTAAGATCTAGCATGAATAATAGAAGCTTGGTAGCAAACCAAAATATTATTAAAATGTTTTAAGCAAAGTGTAGTAGGAAAGCAATTACTCCAACTTCTAAATGGGAAAATTTATATAATTATATTAATGCTTAATACTTTCTCAATTTTTCTCCTAAATTCAGTTGTGAGAACTTCAACATTTCTTATACAATTTTTGGAATAACACATTATGTATTTATTGCTACATTCTCCCCTATAATTATCAAACCAAGTGTTATGACATTTCTTGGGTTTTATATTTTAGTAAATAATCTAAAGGCTCAATACACATTGGATTGTATAAGAAGACTATCAAATAAGCCTTTCTCTTAATTGTTGAACATATAACTTTACTAATTCACTTTGAGCTCACTCTTAAATATTAAAAAGACATCAATAATGATTCTATCATCTAATCCATCACTATTATTGATTGAAGAATAACCATATGTACTATAGAAGTAAATCACACTAACTTTTCATCTCTATATTTCTAGGAGCAGATTTCGAAAAACTCTAATCTTGCTCCAAATATGTTAATTGTTTTTATACCAATTGATGAAAATTTTAATAATAAAGACCAATGAAATACCTAAGAGTTTTATCTTTTTCTATTTATAATCCTAAAAGAAAATTCAATTTAACTTTATCATAAGCACCAAGTTTTAAAATTAATTTCAAAGCTACAAAATGATTTAACCATAACCTCAAAAGTCTTACTACATTTTAATTTTCAATTACTAATCACAAGACTATTAAATCATGATTCATAATGAAAATCTTATCAACTCACTCATGGTCTTGACTTCTTCAAAACTATTTATTTCATCAAAATTACAATGGTGTACATTACCTAACAATTTTAAAAGATATGATATTGATCAATATAAAATCTAAGAAGATAGTCATTCTATCCTACTCTAAGTAATCTAAGGACCACATACATTTTGCAAGTGAGTCACATCCAAACTCACAAAGCAAGGTTTGTCTCCATTGGTCCTACTTATGGAGACACACCATCACAACTATCTATGATTTAATTTTTGAAACCCAAGCCATCTTGGGTTCAGAAGTGATAGTGTGTGAAGTAGATGATTTTATAAAACTATTTTTAACATGGGTGCCTTTAGGAATCCATACACATTTGTCTTGTTTTGAAATGATAGACTTCCTAATGGGGCAATCTAAAGAGATGTGTCCAAGTTCAGTACAATAATTGCATACAACAGAAGATCTAGCATGAGAATAAGATGTATGTAAAATAGAACTATGTGATGTCTTATTTTCATGAATATATGATCTCTTCAGTCTATACTTATCATGCAAACATCTATTATCACTTAACACATGACAATTGGATAAGGCATGATGGGACAAGTGTGTAGACAATTTTGCATGTGTAGAAATACAAGATGAAACATTAGTTGTAACATGCTGATGACTAGTATTCTTCTTCACAACATAGGATGAGTGAACATGATATGGCACATGTGAATGAACATGAGAAGTAGAGGCAATTGAAGATGTATCAATAAACTTAGCCTTTAAATCAACTAGTTCTTTTTCAAGCATATCAAAAGTAGCTAATTTTTCCTTAAGCAAGGAACTTTGTTTTCTTAAGCATTCATTCTCAGAAGTTAAAACATCAATACATGAAACATGCTTAGATAATTCAACTTCATAATCCTTCCTTGATTCTTGCAAACATGAAACATTAGAAATATGCACTTGCACTTGACTAGTTAGAGAAACATTTTCTTCTTTAAGTGCAACACATTGTTCATGCAATTCACTTATCCTAGATTCTTGTTTAGTACAAACTTTTTTAAGATCAAGATACTTTTTGCTCAAATTTTTATATTCAATTGCTAACTCCTCAAAACATTCTAACAAATCATCACTAGATTCAGAAGCATTTTCATTAGAAGAACAACTAATATTTGAAATATTTTTACCTCCATGATTTCCTTTTGAAATGAGTTTCTTCTTCTTCTTCTTCTTCTTTTCCTTCTTCTTATGGTTCTTCTCCTTCTTTTTATCATCATCACATGCTTGGAGTTGAACTTCACCATACAACCTGTCTAATTCCTGCATCATCTCAAAACTAGATGTGAAGGTACACACTTTAATACCAATTTCTTGAGATAATGCACAAAATAAGTAATTCACTCCTTTAGCATTCAATTGAAGTGACATTCTTGATATATCACTATTATCTTGAGGAACTACAAATGGATGAACAAAGTAATCCCAAACATTATAATCAGCATTCATAATAAAACTTTAAAAGCATTTTTCCAAATATTATAGTTGTCACCCACAAACAAAGGAGGACAATCCATAGCAATTTAGAAGTGATAGCCAAATAAAATCGAAAAACAATAATTAAACTTCTTTTGCAACTAAATCGATAAAACACTATAATTAAGAACACAATTCACCAACCACTAAAGGAATAAGATTTGAATCTTCTCTTAGGAATTGCTTCCCTCGATATAACCCGCTCTGATACCAATTGTTGGAAACTTGCGTGTTACAAGAGGGGGGGTGAATTGTTCCTTTTACAAATTTTTAAACAATTTTAAAGTTAATTACAATAGTAAAGAGAAATTATGAGCAATGAAGTAAAGAATGAAAAGCACACACAATTTCAAGTGGTTCGGCAAAACCTTTGCCTACATCCACCCCTAGCTGACCCAGCCAGGCTTCACTATTAAACACTGCCTTTTGCCCAACCGGCGGGTAGGCCGAAACCCTCACAACAACCAATCAACCCAATTGGTACCAACCAAATACAATCAACAGCAGCAAGACACGCTGCACACTCACAACAACAAAGCTGTTACAATTTTGGCAAGAAAACAGATTTCAGCTTTCAAGTAAAAGTTTTACCTCAACCTGTACCACAATCCTTTAATCTTAATTTGTGACACAACTACTAAACAAGTATTAAAAATGCTTAACTAAAAAAAATTCAACAATATAAATTTCGTTAAAAACACAAATTATTTGGAGCTCTTAACTATAAGTCCTTGTGTACTTAGAGCTCATACTTAACAATTAAATCTAATTAATTAAACTTAAGATAATGAAAGAAATCACTTTTCAAACCGCAGCTTAAAAAAGAAACAAACGCACTTCTGAACGCGCTTCAAAACAGGACTACGCGCCTCTGAACGCGCTTTCCAAACAGGACAATGCCCAAATCGCGTTTGCGAGAGGCGTTGTTCTGTTTTAGGCGGAAGAGTTGTTCGGAGGTGATTTGGTCTGAAATTCGACGCAATAGAAATTCGAAACTGATAAGTTGTATTCCAAAAAGCTAATAGAGATTCCAAGGCGTGAAACAACAATCAAATTTGGTGAAGATTGGTCCGAAAAATAAAGATCGCCGAAGCTTGGATAACGGAAAAGGTTTGCTGTAAATTCAACCTCAATCTAAGTAGCTAAGCAAAGTATAAGATGTAGTTGAGTAAGCAATTGTAAAATAGAAAAGAAAGAGAACGAAACGTGCAAATTTGAGGCGAAATGATCGCGTTCCGTTTTGGTCCGAGAAGGCTGAGGAAGACGATGAACAGTAAAATTGCGCAGTTTCCGTTCGTCTTGTTTGAAGAATTTTTGCGTTAAGTGCTTGTCCTTTCTCTTCAAAATTAATCCCTTTTATAGAAGAGGGCTGATCAACAATGTTGATTAAGCCGTTTTCTTCCAACGGCTAGAAGAGGAGAAGAAAATAAATTTAAAGCATATAGCCGTTGCGCCGGAAAAACAGAGAATGAAAACCGAAAAACGCTTTTTAGTCCCACATTGCCTGTTGGTAGGGAGAAGTGGCGCATATAAGAGTTCACCTCTCTTTTTCCTTCAGCCGAAAACATTGGGGTTGGCTGCCCCCAGGTGCGGTTGGAAAGTCAATACCCAAGCCGACCTGTTAAGAGCATATCGGGTCAAATATGACCCGAACCCGAATTAAGAACTCTGGCTGTGTTTGCGCCCTTATAGTCGTCCCCTTAAGTTCTCGCCTAGCTGGTTCGGCGTGGTTCCGGTTCGGCGTTAACCGAACCCCTTTTTTTTTCGGTTTGGCGTAAAGCGAAAATCGGAAATAAAATTTTGAAAGCTTTAATAACTAATAATTATATTTTTATTTAAACCAAAATAAATATGGTGTAAAATATTGGTTATACAAGTCAATGACTTGTTTAATCACAACACCTTCTTAAATGTAAGCCTCATACGTAGAGTTGCACTAATACGATATATAAAATCGTATGGTACAACCCTTAGGCAATTAAATAAGAGAGATATTAACCAAATTAATAACTATAATTACCAATGTAATGATGTCAAACTGATCGATTAAAGGTTAATTAAAAAACATCCTAATGTAATTCTAATAAAGATATGTTGCATTGTATGAATCTCAAAAATGCAATCCTAAGTGTCACATATTGATTAACAGGATGGGTTTATCAATCTAACCTTGATAATGTAGTATATGAAAATCTCCAAGTGGTTTTGCCACGCCACAAGGAGAACCTGATTGACTCTCATGAGCTGACGTTTGAGAGTCGTTCTTGAGCCATGCCACTAATGAACTTTGACAATGCTTTTCATGTGGATCGCTCTATGGATTAATCGACCAAGCTCTCCAATCTCCTAATCCCTGTAAGCACTTGAGAAGCATGATCTGAAATACATTCAACAAATCATTAACATTAGTACAATGGTTTTGTACTCATCAAACTCGTGGTGCACAAAGGGGTTCAACAAGACAAACATAGATAAGAAAAAAGTCATAGTTGTGTGATTATTATCTTGAGGATAATGAACCATAAAAAATGTTTTAAATTATTGAATGATGTATTTCAAAAACATTATGCTCATTATATCTTTCATGTGTTAATTAATAAAAAAAGTTACATAAATTTGAATTTTTGAAAAACTAAATTAAAGTTATTATTTTTTGTTATCAAATGATGTGCCATACTTATTGATATTTGAAATTTATAATAATATTCTAAGATTATTATTAATAATTAATTACAAAATGTTAACTATAAAGTATCTTTTTAATAATTTAATTTTTTTTAATATTAACATGTTATTAAAACAATTTTTCATTCATTATGAAAAGTAATGTTACGAAACATTATGTGCAACACAAAAACTTATCAAAAGATCAACCATCCTAGTAATACTCTCACCTAAGCTTACTTAACTTTAGAGTTGTATAGGATCCAGTGCTATAATATTGGTATGATAAAACATTTATTTAAAATAAATAAATAATTAAAGAAAATTAATCTTCCTAAAAGTTTCTAAATTATAAAGTTAATATACTTTTAAAATTTTTATATGCTTGTCATAAATATATTTATATTTTTTAATAAGAATATTTTATTTAAAAAAATAATAAAAAAAATTACATCAAATATTATTTTTTATAACATAATTGTTAATACATAAGATTTTTATTCATTATGTTGTCATTTTTATAAATTAAAAAACTTAAATTACTTACTTAATTGATGGAAAAAAGAGATGATAGAGTTAGAGATAAATATTTATTTAGAGAGAGAAAGTCAATGATCAATAAGAGCAAAATAGAAAAGAAAATAATAATACAGAGAGGCCAAGAAGAATATAAGGAGATAAAAAATATAGAGACAAATAAAAGAATAAAAATAAGAGAGAAGAAAGTGAGAGACACTGACATAAAAAGAAAAAAGTGAGAGAAATAATTAAGTAGTCTTAATAATTAATATTATAATACTTATTAAATATAATAAATTAATCATAAATAACATTTATTAATAAGTTAATGATTTCATAGTTAAGAGAATATTATTTTATTTACAATAAAAGTCAAAAAGTTTTATCCAATAATAAATATTATAACTATCATAATATATAATCCTAATTTGACATAAGATAGATAATAAACATAAATAATATTTTGCATTAATGATATATATATATTTATAATTTCTTAATATTCTATACAATGATATTAATATTTTAAAAAATTCCTATACACATCATATAAATACTATTACGAACTTAAATAAATTCTATTTTTTGTAATTTATATGAACTATAATAAAGTTATTATTTCATTATATCATATGATGAATATTCATTATTATATAAAATTGATAATAATATTCGGACATTGTTAACAGTAGTTTATTAAAAAAGTAATAATAAACTATTATTTATAATAATTTAAATTTTAAATATTAATATTTTATTAAAATTAGTTATGTTACATTAGAAAAAGAAATATTATGAAAAAAATATGTACTATACTAAGGCTTCTTAAGAGGTCACCAATCCCAATATTACACTCACCTAAGCATTTTTAACTCTAGAGTTCTAACGAGATCTACTGTTGTAGTGCTAGTGTCGTCGCATAGACAAACAAAAGATGAAATATGGTAGCTGTGTGATTTTTGTAAAGGCAATGAACCATTTTTAAAATTTCCTAATTATTAAGCATATATACTTCTAAATAAAATTTAAGCTTATTAAATTTCATATAATATATTCTAATATCAAATTTTTTTATAAAATTAATAAAAGAAACTAAATTAACTAATTTTTTTTATAATATTAAAATTAATAAATAAGATTTTTTTCATTATGTCATCATTTTTATAATAACATAATTTACTAAGCAAATATGAATTATGAAAAATATATTGATTATAAATATTATGTATTAAACTATGCAACAAAATATATTTTAGAAATGTAGTTAATTGATGAGTTAAAAAAGATATAATGGAGATGAAATTTTATAAAAGGCAGAGAAAGTCACTCATTACAAAGGGAAAGATAAGGAAAAAATAATAATTAAGAGAGATAAGAAATGATTGAATGAAGTCAAACAGAAAAGAGAGAATGCAAAAGAGATAGAGAGAGATGAAAGATGATTTAATAAATTATATAAAAAATGAGAGAACATAGAGGAGATAAAGAGAATAAAACAAAAAAGTGAAAGGGAGATAAATTAGACTATAGAAAAGGATAATGGAGAGATAAGTGAAGAATAATATAAGAAGATAATTAATGAAGAAACAAATAAGAGAATTATAATAAGATAGTGTAAAAAGTAAGAAAATATGAGAGAAATGAGATAATCTAATACAAATAAGAGAAACAATTTAGTAATAATTAAATTTTTAAAATTAATCCAATAATATTAATAAAATATAAGAGGGTAGTAAAATAAAATATTAAATAAAACTAAAATATAAAATATTTTAATTTTATTACGATTTTATTTTTTTAATAAATATTTAAAAAATATTTTGACTAGTAATTAAATATTATTTTTGACATGTAACATTCTATAATAAAATATTTCTATATTTAAAAAATTCTATGCATAATATTAAACTCAATTGAAATTAGTATTTTATTATATCACATGATGTGTTATATTTACTATTATTTGAAATTGATAATAATTGCATAAAGTTATTATTAAAAATTAGATATTAAAATAGTAATAATAAACTATCATTTATAACAATTTGTTTATTTAAATAATTCAATGTTATAAAAATTAGTTATTATTCATTAGAACCAAGAATGTCATGAAACAATATATGAAACATAAGGACTTCTAAATATATCTCCCATCCCAATAGTAATCTTTCCCCAAGAATGCTTAACTAGGGGTTCTAATGGGATCCAATCAAATAATACTAATGGTGTCATACATTCACGTAAAAGGTAAAAATACTAATATTATTATTATTATGTTAAAGATAATGAACAATTTTCAAAATTTTCAAAATTATCAAATATATGTACTATAAAAAAAATAATTTATGTAATAAATATAAATAAAAATGGTATACCTATCATAAATATGATTTATTAAACTTTGTAACATCAGTGGTTTCCTTAAAATTTTTAACTGATGGATTGAAAAAGAGATAATGGAAATAAAAGTAACTATCTAAATAGCAAGAAAATCACTGAATGATAAGAGTAAAATAAATAAAAAAATAATAGAGAGAGGTTAGAGATAATTTAATAAAGAGAAAAAGAAAAAAGACAACATAACAAAGATAGAGATAACAAATAAGTGAAAGAGAAAGAAAAGAGAAAATAGGACTAAAGTTGTAATCATAAATTAGTTATGATATTATAATCATATATTAGTTATAATTTATTATAATTGATATAAGCTGTTTTACTTAATATTAAAATAAACTAAAGTTATTACTTTATTATATCTATATGATGTGTCACATTTATTATTATATAA
Source organism: Vanilla planifolia (assembly GCA_023846275.1). NCBI lineage: Eukaryota > Viridiplantae > Streptophyta > Magnoliopsida > Asparagales > Orchidaceae > Vanilla > Vanilla planifolia. The sequence goes on from JAIUJO010001776.1 coordinate 39,372, forward strand.
ATAGATGTAATGATATAAAATTATTTTTAATAATTCATTACTAAAATAGTACTTATAAGCTATCTTTTTTAATAACTTAATATTTTTATATTAAAATGTCATTGAAGTTAATTATCATTCATTAGAGAGTAGAATGCTTTGGAAAAATAAGTACAACAAGAGAACTACTCAAAAAATCACCCTTCCCAATACTATTCTCACAAAAGGATGCTTATCTTTTGAGTTTTAATGAGTTCTAGTATTATAATATTATTATGATAGAACATGCATGTAAAAATAAAAAAATCTTAGTTATGTGATTTTTATGTTAAAGATAATCAACCATTAGAAAAGATAATAAAGACATAACCTTTTTATAAGATAAAAAAGCCACATATTGGTAATGACAAAATAAAGAGAAAATAATAATATAAAGAGAGATGACTTCATGGTCATGATAAGAAAAAAAGAACGAAAAAACCTAAAAAGTGAAAGATGGAGAATTTAGAATGTAAAAAAGATAGAGAAGAGAAAGAAATAAGGTAGAATATAAGATTGTAATGAATGAAGTTTCAAAGAAGAGAATAATAATAAGAGAAAAAAGTTAAAGAATGTGAGGGACATTGAGATAAGTAGAAACAAATGAGATAAATAATTAAATAAAATTTAAAATTTAATAAATTAAATTATAATATTTATAAAATTTAAAAACTCAATGATATATTATTTAAAAATTATAATATAAAAAAAATTTAATTATTATTTTATAATATTGGAAATAGTTAATTAATATTTTAACTATTGTATAAATATTATTTTAAATCATAATGTTCAATAATATTTTTCATTTTAAAAGAAATCTATATTTAAAAAATTCTATACACAACATACATATATTATTATAAAAAATTAATTCATTTTTTTAATAATTGATATAACTTATTTTGCTCAATAACAAACTAAACTAAAATTATTATTTTATTATATCATATGATATGTGATATCTATTATTATAAAAAATTGATAATAAAGTGTGAAGTTATTATTAAATATTAATTAGAAAATAAATTTTATAATAATTTATTTTCTTTTATTTAATAATGTTATGAAAATTAATTGTTGTTTATTAGAAAAAGGTATGTTTTAAAAAATATGTGCAACATGAGGACCTTTTAAGTGGTCACCCATTAAAATACTAATCTTGCTAAAGTATGCTTCACTTAAGAGTTTTAATAAGATCTATTGCTATGATGCTGGTATGGTCAAACATGGTTACAAAAGATAAAAAATTGAAATTGTATGATTATTGTCTTAAAGATAATAAATAATTGCTAAAGTTTCTTAAACTATAAAGTATATAAACTTTTCAAAAATACTTTGTGCTTATTTTTTATGTTAAAATATGTCCTAATATCAACACTTTATTTATATATAATTAATAAAAAATACTTAAACTATTATTTTTAATAACATAGTGATTAATACAAATGTTTTTCTTCTATTATGTTATAAATTTTATAAATAAAAAATAAATTTCCTAATAAATATAAATAAAAAATTTATATTTTTCATAAATATTATATATTAAATTATACAACTTATAAGATTCCTTAAAATTATTTGCTATGGGTGAAAAAAGAGATGATAAAGATAAGAATAACTATTCTATAAGAGAGAAAGCCATAAATTGATAATAAAAAATAGAAAAAAAAATACTAGAGAGAGATTAAGATGTTTTAAGGAAGAAGAAAAGAAAAAGAAGGATATAGAAGAGATAAAAAAATAAATAAATAAGTAAAAGAGAGAAATTAAAATACAAAGAAGAATAGAGGTGAGGGAGAAGTAAAAAAGAATATAAAAAATAGAGAATAAAAAGACAAACAAAATAATTACATTAAAAGAGAAAAGAAAGTGAGAGAATTCTAGAGATATTAAGATACAGAAAAAAATAAATAATAATAATAAAATATGAAAATTATTTTTTCATTATTAATTTTTAGAATATTAAAAGTATTGAAATAAATTTTGATTATAATTTTAATAGTTTTGCACAACTAAAATTTTAAAAGTTATTTAGATAAAAAATAATATATTTATGTTAATATGTTATCTTTATATGAGATGACATAAATAATAAATTTAAAGAATTTTTAGCAATAATGGTATAATTTTACATATTCTAAAATATTTTCATCTTTAAGAAATTCTATACATAATATATATATTACTATAAATATAAATTAATTATAATTTCTTATAATTGTTATAAGTTATTTTACTAAATATTAAATTAAAGTTATTATTTTATTATATCATATAATGTTTAAAAGTTTTTATTATATGAAATTGATAATAGTATTATAAAATTTTTATTAACAAATAATTATTAAAATGGTAATTAAGAAATGTTTTACCAATTTAATATTTAAACATTAAAATGTTATTAAAATTAATTGATATTGTTTAGAAAAATAAATGCTATGAAAAAAGTATGTGCAACACAAGAACATCTTAAGAGGTTACCCATCCAATAATATTCTTACTTAAGTATGCTTAACTTTAGTGTCCAAATGAGATCTAATGCTATAATCCTGGGGTGGCCGAACATGCTTGCAAAAGACAAAAATTTAGTTGTGAGATTATTGTCTTAAAGATAATGAACTATTTCTAAAGTTTTCTAAATTATTTAGTTGATATAGTTTACAAATTCTTTATACGCATATTAAATGTCATAATATATTCTAATATGAATATTTTATTTATATAAAATTAATAAAAAAAATTACATGAAATATTATTTTAGATAACATAGATATTAATACATATGAATTTCATCAATTATGTGATAATTTTTATAAATAAAAAAATAAATTACGTAATAAATAAAAATAATTTTAAAGATATATCTATCATAAATATTATAAATATTTAGATAATATTTTTACCTTTAATTTGATATTTTTTATTCATTCTTAAAATATAAAAAATTAAGTAAATAATATATATTATAATTATGCTCACATATTATCTCTACATAACATAACATAGATAATAAATGTATAGAACATTTAATAATAATGATGTAAGTTTTTAGTTTTTAATACTCTTTAAAATTAAATTGCTTTTTTGAAAACTTTATTAAACCTATAAATAAAAATTTAGATTACTTAAAAAATCGAAATAAAAAATATTTTTATTTCATACAAAGTATATATATTAAATTATACAAAATGAAAGGTTTGTTAAATATCTTTGATGGGTTGGAAAAAAGATGATGGAGATGAAGATCACTATTCTTTATGAGAGAGAAAGTCACTAATTGATAATAGTAAAATAAAGAGAAAAAGGCAATAAAGAGAGATTAGAGATTATTTAATGAAGAAGAAAAGAAAAGATAGAACATAGAGTTGATAAGGAGAATAAGTAAATATGTTAAAGAGAGAAATTAAAAGTAGAGAAGTATAGAAGAGAGAAAGGTCAAGAAAATATAAGATAGAGAATGAAGAGATAAATAAAAGTAAAAAAATAAAAGAGAGAAAGAATATTAGAGACATTAAGATAAAGAGAAAAAAGTAGAAAAATTAATAAAAAATTAATTTTTAATAATTAAAAATTATAATATTTTTAAATATAATAAGTTAATAATACTTAATAATAATAAAATATGAAAACTATTTAAGATTTATTATTATTTTAGAATGTTATAATTTTTTGGAGAATATTTCTATTATTAATTTAATGTAATTTTATTCATTCTTAAAATTTTAAAATTTAAGTAAATAATAAATACTATAATTATGTTGATGTACTATCTTTATGTGATGTAAAATTGATAAAAAACATAAACAATATTAAAAAAATAACGATATAATTTTAGATTTTTTTAAAAAATAATGTTACCATGTTTAAAAATTCTATACTAACTTATATATGCCTTTATAACATAAATTAATTATAATTTATTTTAATATATATATGTTATTATACTTAATATTAACTAAATTTATAATTAATTACTAAAATGGTAATCATAAACTCATTTTTTTTTAAATTTAACTTTTTTTAATAATAACATGATATTAAAATAAAAAATTAGCATTCTTTAAAAAAGGAATAAATTAATAAAAATATGTGTTACAAAAGGACATCTAAAGATGTCACCCGTCCTAATATTGCTCTTGCCCAAGCATACTTTACTTTGGATTCTAATAAGATCTAATGCTATTTTCTTGGTGTAGTAAAAAATCCATTCAAAAGATAAAAAAACTTGTTGTGCGAATATTATTTTGGTAAATTATTTAGTTAATATAATTTTAAATTTTTTTATATGATTATTATTTTTAACATAACATGTTCTAATATAAATATTTTATTCATATAAAATTCACATAAAATTAAATAAAATATTATTTGTAATAAATTAAAAAATTAATACATAAACTAAAATGAGAATTATAAAGTATTATTTATAATAATTTATATTTTTTAGTATTATAATGTTCTAAATATTAATTTTCATTTGTTAGAAAAGAGAACTCTATAGAAAAATATGGAGTTTCGAAGAACTACCCCATTCCAATGACAATTTTGTCCATGCATGCTTGACTTTGGAGTTCTAATAAGATTTTATGCTATGATACTGTGTGGTTGCACATGCAAGAAAAATACAAAAAAACCTAAATTATATATGTTATAATATAATTTAATATCAATATTTTAATTATATATAATTAATAAAAAATTAAATAAACCATTATTTTTTATAATATAAACCTTAATACATAACATTTTTGTTATTTATGATATCATTCTTATAAATAAAAATTTAAATAACTTTTGAAATATAAATAAATAATTTATATTTGTCATAAATATTATATATTTAAATTAGTAACATAACTTATTTTGAAAATATTTTTAATTAATTGATTTAGAAAGAGATGTTAGAATTAGAGATAACTATGTTATAAGAGAGAAAGAGAAAATCACAGATTGATAAACAATATAAAGAGAAAAAAATAAAAATGGAAGGTTAGAGGTTGTTTAATAAAAAAAAAGAGAGAATATGTAAGAGATAAGGAGAATAAATAAAAAAGTGAAAGAGAAACAGAAATGAGAAAGTAGAAGATAAAAGAGAGAGAGGTCAAGAAGAATATAAGAGGAGACAACAAAAAGAAAAATAAAAGAATGATAATAGAAGATAGAAGAAAGTGATAGAATTTAAGAGACCTTATAATACAGAGAAAAAGTGAAGGAAATAATTTAATAAATAATAAATTTTAATAAATATAAATGGCAATATTTATTAAATATAATAATATATAATACTTAATAATAATAAAAGAATTATTTTCAATTTATTATTATTTAAAATATTAAAAAAATTGAGAAAATTTTGACTGTTAATTTAATATTATTTTTCATTCTTAAAATTAAAATTGCTAGGTAAATAATAAATATTATAATTATTCTAATATATTATTCTTTTATAATGAAACATAGATATTATATATTAAAAATATTTAATAATAATGGTAAAAAGTTTTACTTTTCATATACTATAACATAATATTGTAATCTATAAAAAATTCTATACACATCATATGTACAATATTATGAACATAAATTAATTATAATTTATTATAAATGATTATTTTTTTGCTTAATAATAAACTAAACTAAATTTATTATTTTATTATATTTGTTGAAGTGTCATATTTATTATTTTATAAACTTAATAACAATGTTATAAAATTATAATAAATGATTAATTATTAAAAATGGTAACTATAAGATATCATTTTTAATAATTTAATTTTTTTAATACTAACATATTATTAAATTTAATTTTTGTTAATTAAAAAAGGAATGCTATTAAAAATATGTACAACATAAGGACTTCTCAAGAGGTCACCAATCTCAATACTACTCTTACTTAAGCATGCTTAACTTCCGAGTTCTAATGAAATATAATACTATAATTTTTGTGTGGTTAAACATGTAAGAAAAAATAAACAATTGTAGTTATGTGATTATTATATTAAGATTTTAAATAATTTCAAAAAGTTTTAACATTTTTAAGTAAGTAGACTTTTAAAACATTTTATATGTTTATTTAATATGTAAAAATATATTTTCATATCGATATTCTGTTTACATTAAATTCATAAAAAATTGCATAAATGTCTCTTTTTCATGTCATGAACATTAATGCATAACATTTTCATGCTTTATGTCATCATTCATGTAAATAAAAAATTAAATTACGTACTAAAAAGAAATAATTAAAAATATGTCTATCATAAATATTATATATTAATCTACACAATGTTAGAGATTTCTTAAATATTATTAATTGTTGGGTTGAAAAAGTGATAATAGAGATAGAGATAATTATTCTATAAGAGTGAGGCCATAGATTACTAAGAGTAAACTTGAGAGAAAAATAATAGAAGAGATGAGAGATTATTTAATGAAATAAAAAGAAAAGAGAGAACATATAGGAGATAAAGAGAATAAATAAATGAGAGAGAGAATGAGAATGTAGAGAAGTTTAGAGCAAAAAGAGTCTAAGAAAAATATAAGTAGATAGAGAATGAAGAGATGAACAAGAAAATAATAATAAGTGAAAAATAAAAGCGAGTAAATGTGAGATACATTAAGATAGACAAAAAAATATAAGATAAATAATTAAATTAAAGTAAATTCTGAATTACTAAAATTATAATATTTATGAAATTTAATAATTTAATAATATATAATATTTAATAATAATATATCAAAATATTTTAAATATGTTTTTATATTAGAATATTAAAAATGTTTATAGGATATTTGAATTAGTAATACAATATTATTTTATTAACACTAAAAATTAAAAAAATTAATAAAATAATAAACATTATAATTAATCAAATATATTATTTATATATAATATAACATAATTTAAAATTCTAGACATAGCATATATATACTATTATAAAAAGAAATTAATAATTTAATATAATTAATGAGATTTATTTTCTTAATATTAAATTTCATAAAAGACATTATTTTATTATATCATATAAGAATAAATAAAAAAGTAAAAGAGAGAGGGATGAGAAAATAGAGAAAGATAATGGAGAGAGGAAGGAGGGGCTAACAAGAATATTAGGATTTAAAACATAATGAGACAAATGAGAGATTAATAAAATGGCAGAGGAGAAAGTGAGAGAATTTGAGAGATATTGAAATAAAAAGAAAAAAATAAAAAATAGTTAAAAAACTTAAATCTAAATAACTTAATTTATAATATTAACAAAAAATAATAAGTTCGTCATGTATAAAATTTAAGAATAATAAAATATAAAACATATTTGGGGTTTATTAATTATTTAGAATACTACAAAGATTTAAGAATTCTTGACAACTAATAAGTTATTATTTGATAGCCTAATATTCAACAATATAATATGTCATTATTTAAATATTTAACACACAACACATGCACACACACATATATTATTATAAACAACATTTAACTCCAAATTATTATAATTAATAAAAGATATTTTTTTTAATATTAAACAAAATTAAACATAATATTTTATTATGTCATACAATATGCCATTTTTTACATATTAAATTAATAATAATTTATTAAAGTTATTTTTTAATCTTAATCACTCAAATTTAAGTGTAAAATACCATTTATAATTGTTTATTTTATTTTTAAAATTACAATGTAATAAAACATAATTATTATTCATTACAAAAATAAATGTAGTAAAAAACAATGGGTAATAATAGGACTCATCAATAGGCTAACACTCCACTTATCTAACCGTGCTCAACTTAAGAGCAGCTATGTGATTACTATCTTGAAAATAATGTATTATAATAATAATATTTTATTTATAACAATATAATATAAAACTAAATAAAAATTATTTTTTATAAGATAATGTTAACACATGATTTTGTTTTGTTAGTTTATCATTCTTATAAATCAAAATTTTAATTACATAAATAATATAAATAATAAAAAATATATTTTTACAAATAATATATATTAAACTATGATATATGAGGGATTTCATGAATTTAATTAATTAATGGACATAAAAAAGATAATAGTGATAGAGATGATTACTTTAAAAGAGAGAAAAAGTCATAGTTTGATAAAAGCAAGATAAAGAGGAAAAAAATAATAGAGAGACATGTGAGACAATTTAATGAGGAAAAGAACAAAATAAACATAACAAAGATAAAGAAAATAAATAAATAAAGTAAAAGTGAAAGAGAGAGAGAAATTAGAAAGTAAAGAACGATAAAGAAGAGAAAGGCCAAGAAGAATGTAAGGATATGTATAATAAAGAGATGACTGAGAGAATAATAATAACAGAAAGAATTAAACTTACAAATAATATTTAAATAATTAAAATTACAAATATTTATAGAATAATTTTAATATAATTTATTATGATTTTCTTTAAACTTAAAAATTAAACAATTAATTACATTAAAAAAATAATGATTATTTTGATATATTATCTTTATTTATTGTATTATAAACAATAATTATAAATAGTACTTATGATTAATAGATTAATGAAAAAGTTTAGATTTTTTATTTTAAATAACATAATATAATTTGTTATGACTAATATAATTTATTTTGTTAAATATTAGAAAACACTAATGTTATTATCTTATTATGTTACTGATGCGTCTTATTTGTTAATATGTCAAATTGATAATAGTTTTATATAGTTATTATACAATATTAATTGCTAAAGTGATAATTATAAACAATCCTTTTTAATAATTTAATTTTTCAATATCAACATGTTTATAAAATTATTTGTCACTCATTAAGAATGCTCAATAAGGCTTAATTTTAGAGTTGTGATAAGACATAATGCTATAATGTTTGTGTGGTAACAAAGGCATGCAAAAAAATTATTATAGTTGTGTCATTATATCTTGATAACAATGAATCATTTATAAAATAATTTAAATTATCAAGCACTTTTAAAAAATATTTTGCTTATCATATATGTGTTAATATATTATAATATCAATGTTTTATTTATATAAAATTAATTTAAAAATTAAATAAGTAATTATTTTGAAAAATGTGGACATTAATAATTAAGATTTTCTTTTAATATTATCATTCTCATAAAAAATTAAATTACATAAAAATATAAATAAAAAATATATAGTTATCATTAAAATTATATATTAAACTATGTAATATAAGAAATTTCATAAATATTATTAATTGACAAACATAAGAAAAGATCATAGAGATTATTACTCTATATGAGACAAGGAGAGAGTTATTTTTTAATAATAGTTAAATAAAGAAAAAATAATAATAGAGATAAATGTAAGATTATTTAATGAAGAAAGAAAAAGGACAACATAGTGGAGATAAAGAGAAAAAATAAGAAAAATAGAGGGGAGAGAAATTAGAAATTAAAGAAAGATAAGAGAGTGATGAAGAAAATATTAAGAGATAGAAACTAAAGAGAAAATAAAGAATGATAATAGAAGAGAGAAAGAAGTGTGAGCATTTGAGATAATGAGAAAAAAGAGAGAAATAATAAAATAAAAAAATTTAAAAATCAAACTTATAATATTTATAAAATATAAAAATTTTATTTTATACAATATTTAATAATAAAAAAATAGAAATTTAGAATGTTTATTATTATTTTTTTAATTTTATAAAATTTTTTTTTACATTTAATTGAATATTACTTTTAATTTCTAATATTCTATAATATAAATTTTTTATACTTAAATAATGCATTATACAACATATATATTATTATAAACATAAATTAATTCTATTTTATTATAGTTTGTATAAGATATTTTGCTAAATATTTAACTAAATTAATCATTATATTTTATAAATCATGTGATGTGCTGTGTTTATTATTATATAAAATTAATAATAATTTTATAAAGTTATTTTTTAAATTAATTTCTATATGGTAATTATGAGATATCATTTATAATAATTTTTTTGTGATACAATGTTATGAAAATCAATTATCATTCAATACAAAATGTATCTTTTGAAAAAAAAAGTGCAACATTAGGATGTTTAAAGAGGAATCCCATCCCAACTTTACACTCACCCAATCATGCATAAATTTGGAGTTTTAATGACATCCAATGATAAAATGTTGTAGTCAAACATTTATACAAAAGAAGATAGATAGAACATAAAGAAGATTGAGATAATAAATAAAAAAGTAAAATAGAGAGAGAGAGAGAGAAATGAGAAAGTAGAGAGTGATAAAGAAGTATAAGAGGCCAATAAGAATATAAGAAGATAAAAAATGAAGTCACAAATAAGAGAGTGATAATAAGAGAGAGAAGGAAGTGAGAGAATATGTTAAACATTATGATAAAGAGAAATGTGTAAGAGAATAATTTAATAAAAGTTAATCGATTGAAAAAATGGGTCACCACTATGAACCGTGATGGTTCAATGATCACCACTTCTGAATGCCATTCAATACATAATCAATTACAAACATTTCATTTTTTCATCAAGTCATCGATTGTGCCTCTTAAATCAAAACAACTATATGTAACTCCCATGTTGTTCACTTGTGTGATAAGCTCTTGAACCCAACATAACCCAACAAATCATGTCAGTTGGATACTTTGAACGGTTACAAAAATCCTTATAAGTAGAAATCCATAATGATGATAAGCAATGTTGGATAACAATTGCAAACATTTCTGCTTAGTGAATTTTTGACATGTAGCATTCATGTGCTTCGCTCGATCACACATTTCTGTGATAGAATGTTCACTATCCTTTTTTAACTTTCAAATTGCTAATTCTTTAGGTCACACAATCGTGTTATGTCTTGATTACATGGTCTGTATTTCTTCTGTTGGCCAAGTTAAATCATGTCATTAGATCGTGATTGTGATCTGATAGATAAGATCAATTTGTTGTTTATAAAGGCATAGATTTGATTTCATCTGTCTAACCGTTAAGTTTTTCAGATAAAAAAGTCCTAGACCGTTTCAATCGAATGACTACTATGCAAAGGCTATGTAGCCATTATTTTGAGTTGTTGAAGAGTTATTTATTTATTTATCTATTATTTAAAATGCTGCAAAAGTTGCAAAAATTGTAACAACTAAATTTGGTATTTGGTAAGTACTTTAAACAATTACAAATTGCATATAAATAATAAAGAAAAACTTTTCTTATGTGATTGCATAAAAAATATTAAAACCTTTAGCAACTCATTTTCATTTTTGTTTTCATAAACTACTTTGCCATTTACTCATCAAACTCGTGAAATTATTTTCCTTATCAAATTTTTAAGTTATTAATTTTCCTAATATTTAATTTATGTAATTAAGATACTTATGCCTCTTTAATGATTTCATCAAGCATAAGAATTTTTTTGATATAGATTTTATGACAATGAATGTTTTTGTTTTTTCATTTTATTTTGTTGTAAGGCTGTAATGCCCTATCCCATTTATTTCATTGTATGATTGTAGTATTCTTTTCTCACTTATCTCTTAGTTGTAAGGACTTTTCTTACACGTCTTTTGATGAAAGGCTTATATTCTGATGTATTTTCATAGTTTTTTCTTATGATAATTAAATACATATTTAAAAAAATATTATATAGTAAACTATCACAAATGTGATCTCTTAAATATAATTAATTATTGAGATGAAAATGAGATAATGGAGATGGCGATAACTATTTTCGAAAATATAGAAAATCATTGATTAAAAACAGAACAATAGATAGGATAGTAAAGAGAAATGAGAGATAATTTAATGATTAAGAAAAGAAAATAGAACGTAATAGAGCTAAAGAGAATAAATAAAAAGGTGAAAAAGTAAGAAATGAGAAAGAAGGGATGGACAATAGAGATGGAGAGGCCAAGAAGAATGCAAAGAGATAAATAATGAAGAGATATATAAGGGAATAACAAGAAGTGAGCATAGAAAGTGAGAGAATTTGACAGACATTTTTGTAAAGAGAAAAACGTTAGAGAAAAAATTACATAAAAGTAAAAATTAATAGTTAAACATATAATATTTAATAAATATTATAAATTAATCAAATATAATTTTTAAAAATAATAAAATATAGTACTATTATATTATTAAAATTATTTTGTGATATTAAATTATTTAAAAAAACATTTTAACTATTAATTTATTATTTATTTTTTAAAATTTAAAATAAAGAAATTATTTAATTAATAAACATTACAATTATTCTTATAGGTTATCTTTTTATAATGTAACATAGATTTTAAAATAAATAAAATTTAACATTAACTATTTAAATTAAGAATTATAATATTTTATAATATAATACAACTATATTTAAAAAATTGTACAAACAAAATATATATACTATTATAAACATTATGTAATTTTTATTTATTATATTCTTAATAATTTATTTTTCATAAACTATATGTAAGTTATTGTTTCATTTTTTTCATTTGTTATATTTATTATTTCTTGAAATTGAAAAAATATTATAAATATATTATTAATTAATTATTAAAAAATATTATTTATAAATTGTAATTTATAATCGCTTATTTTTAAAAAATTAATATTTTATTAAAATCAACAAAACTTATTAGAAAATTTAATTTTATGAACAAATATATGCAACATCACTCTCAAGTGGCCAGCCATCGAAAAACTACTCTCAACCAAGCAAGCTTAATATTGGATTACTAATGGGATTTATTGCTATAATACTAATGTGATCACATATGGATAAAAAAGGAAAATAATCCTAGTTGTGTGATTATTTGCTTGAAAATTCTAAATCATAACATATCCTAATAAAAATATTTTATTTAAATAAAATTCATTAAAAATTATATAATTTTTATTTTTTTACAACATAAATAATAATATATATGAATGTCTTTTATTATGTATCATATGATGTGTCGTATTTATTATAATATAAAACTAATGATTATTTTATAATGTTATTTTAGAAAAATTAATTATTATAATCCTAATTAACATTTATATAATTTTTTAAATTATAATGTAAGAAAAATTAATTATAACTTATTAAAAAAAGGAATCTATTAAAAATATGTGCAACACTAGGACTTTTAAAGAGGCCACCCATCTTAATACTATTCTTTCCTAGGCTTGCTTAACTTTATAGTTCAAACAAGATCCAATGCTAAAATGTTGGTGTGGTTGAACATACATACAAAAGTAAAAAAATCATAGTTGTGTGATTATTTTTTTGATGAATGTGAACAAATTCTAAAATTTCCATAATTATAAAGCCTATAAGGTTTTAAGTGAAATTTAGGTTTGTTATATATGTCATAATATATTATAATATAATTATTTTATTTAAATAGAACTTATAATTAATTGCATAAACTAGTATTTTCAAATAAGTACATAATTATCATTGAAATTTTTTTCAATTGTGTTACATTTCTTATAAATTAAAAATTAAATTGCTTAGTAAATAATAATAATAAAATATATTTTTGTCATATATATTATATATTAAACTATATAACAAGAGAGAATTCAATTATATTATTAATTGATGGCTTAGAAAAAGATAATAGAGTGAGAGATGATTTTTTGTAAGAGAAAGTCAAATACTAATAAGGGCAAAATAGAGAGTAAAACAACAATAGATAGAGATGAGAGATGATTTAATGAAAAAGAAAAGAGAGAAAATAAGGAAGATAGTGAGAACAAATAAATAAAAGAGAGAGAAATGAAAAAATAGAGAAAGATAGAGTAGTGAGAGAGGACAAGAATAATATAAAGGGATAGAGAATGAAGGCACAAATAAAAGAGTGATAATAAGAGAGAAAAGAAAGAGAGAGAATGTGTTAAAGAGAAAGAACTAAGAAAAATAATTTAATAAAAATTAATTGCTAGAATGTTGGGTCACCATAATGAATCGTGATGCTTCCAAGGTAGTTAATTCTAAATGAGGTTTCATGCATAAAAAAATCAAAACATTCCATTTTATAATCAATTAAATCTATTATGTGTTCATAAATCAAATAAAACTCATGGAACTACATTGCTAGCTACTGAGCTCATTACTTCACAAACATCGCAAAGTCAGCCAAGGAAGGTAATTAACAGATGATAATAGTTATGCAAATCATTATAAAGAGAAAACCACAATGCTGATGAACAATGTAGGACAAAATAACTAAGCTTTTCTTCATAGTGAATTCCTAAATTGTGGGATTAAGGTACATTGATCGATCCAACATTTTCATGATTGAACGATCACAGTAGTATTTTATCATTGAAATCACTAATTTCTTTCAGCTATCTGATTGTGTTATATTAATATTATTATTTTATTATATCATATGATTCATGTTATTTAGCATAACATGAAACTGATAAAATGTCATAAACCTTTTATTAATAATTACCTACATAACATATATTCATAAACTAGAATTTTTAATCATTCAAATTTGTTAAAATTAACTTGTTATTAGAAATCAATTATCATTCATTAGAAAAATGAATGCTATGAACAAATATATGCAATAAAACTCTGAAGGGGTCTCCATCCAAAAACTACACTCAACCAACTTAGCATTGGAGTATTAATGAGATCCATTACAATAAAAATCGTGTCATAGCATATGAATAAAAAAGAGAAATAATTATAGTTGTGTGATTATTTTCTTAAAAATAATGAATCATCATATATTCTAATAATAGTATTTAATTTATATAAAATTAATAAAAAAATTACAAGAAGAATTATAATAAGTGAAAGAAGAAAGTAAGAGAATTTCAAGGTCATTAAGATAAAGAAAAATAAGAAAAAAAATAAAAGTAAATCATTAATAATCAAACTTATAATATTTATAAAGATTACAAATTAATTATATATAATATTTAGTAATAATAAAATAAAAAATTATTTTAGGTCTATTATCATTTTGGTATATTATAATTATTTTAAAAAATTGATCATTAAATTAATATTATTTTTAGCACATTGAAAATTAAATAATTAATTAAATAATAAATATTATAACTATTTTAATATATTATCTTAATATTATGTAATAAATACATTAAAAAATATTTAATAGAAATGATTTAATTTTTAATTTTTGTTATTCTATAATGCATTGTTCTGATATCTAAAACATCATATACAAAAATTATATATATTATTACAAACATAAAATTGTTCTAATTTATTATATTTTTTATAAGTTATTTTTCTTAGTATTAAACTATATTAATATTGTTATTTTATTATATCATATTATGTTTCATATTATTATTACATAAAACTGACAAAAATATTATAAATTTATTATTAACAACTAAATACAAAAATTATATTTATAAAAATAATTTATCATCATTAACTTTTTAAAATTAATGTGTTATCAAAATAAGTTCATATTCATTAGAAAAAAGAATGCTATAAATAAAAATTACAACAATACTCTCAAGAGGTCATCGATCCCAAAAATTACTTCAAACTAAGCAAACTTAAAATTAGATCATTAAGGAGGTCCATTGATATAACACTAGTTTGGTCTAATATTAATAAAATAAACAAGTAATCATAGTTATTTGATTATATTCTTTAAAATAATAAATCATAATATATTATAATAATAATATTCTATTTATATAAAATAAATAAATATATAGATTATTATTTCAATAATACAAAAATTAAAATATATGATTTTCTTTATTATGTTATTATTTTTACAAAGAAGAATAAAATTATATGAATAATATGAATAATAAAATATATATTTTTCATAAATATTATATATTAAATATGATACATCAAAGAATTCTTAAATTTTATTAATTGATTTGCTAAAAAAGAGATAATTGGGATAGTGATGACCTTTTTAAAAGAGAGAGAAAAAGTCATATAATGATGAGAGCAAAATAAAGTGAAAAATTATAATATAGAGAGATGGGAGATAATTTAATTAAAAGGAAAAGAAAAGATGGAACATAAAAGAGATTAAGAAAAAAAAAAATAAAAGAGTGAAAAATGATAATATAGAGATGGATAAAGGCAAGAGATATGCTAAGAAGAAGAGAGAAGTTGGTGAGGGAATTTGTTAAAAATTAAGATGAAGAGGCAAATGTGAGAAAAGTAATTTGATAAATGTTAAATTTTAATAATTAATCTCATTACATTTATTAAATATAGAAAATTAATCATACATAACATTTATTAATTTAAAATATAAGATTACTTTAGGTTTACTATTATTTTGGAGTAATACAAATATTTAAATAATATTTTTACAATTAATTTAATATTATTTTATTCATACTTAAAAATAAAAAATAAGATAATTACTCAAATATATTATCTTTGTTTGACATAATATAGATAATAAATAGAAATAATATTTAACATTAATGAAATAATTTTAGATTTCTTATTTTTAATAACATAATATTACTTCCTTTTAAAATCTATACACACCATATATGTTGTATTATAAACTTAAATTAATTATAATTTATTATCATCTTAAAATTTCTTTTTCTAAATATTTTAAAAATTAAAATATTATTTTATTATATAATATGATATGTCATATTTATCATTATATGAAATTAATAATAATGTTATAAAATTGATAACAATAATTAATTACAAAAATTGTAATCATAAGTTATGTTTTTTAATAATTTAATTTTTTGAATATTAAATTATTTTTAAAAATAAATTTTTATTCATCAAAAATGGATGCTATGAAAAAATGTGTAACACGAGAACTTCTCAAAGGCCAACCATCCCAATAGTATGCTTGCATAAAAATGTTTAAGTTGTGTTTTATTGAGATCTAGTGTTATAATATTGGTTCTGCCACACATGCATGGAAAGAACAAATAATTGTAGTTGTTTGTTATTCTTTTGATGATAATGAACCATTCCAAAAAAAATAAAAATTATCAAGTATATGCATTTTTTAAAAAAGATTATGCTTATCATATAAGTGTTAGAATTTTAAAATATCATTATTTTATTGATATAAAATTAATAATAAATTAACTATACTTTTATTTTCAAAAATAATGATAATAATAAATAAAGTGTTCTTTTAATAAATTATCCTTTGTTATTAAAAAAGTTAAAATTCATAAAAATTAAAAAAAAGTAAAATATATAATTATCAATAATATTATTTTTTAAACTGTTTAATATGAAGATTTTATAAATATTATTTATTGGTGAATATTAAAAAAGTAGTAAAGATAGAAAGAAAAAAGAGAACATAGAGGGAATATAGAGAGAGAGAGAAAGATACAAATTGATAAGAAAAAACTAAAGAGAAATAATAATGGAGACAAATGAGTGATTATTTAATGAAGGGCATAAGAAAAAGAGAACATAGAGGGAATATAGAGAAAAAATAAAACAATGAAAAAGAGCAAAATCAAAAATTAAATAAAGATAGAGGAGAGATAGAGACAAAAAAATATTTAGAGATAAAGACTAAAGAGAGAAAAAAGGAAATGGTAAAAGAGAGAGAAAGCAGTGAGAAAATTTGATAAAAATTTAAATAAATAGAAAAAGTGAGAAGTAACGAAATAAATGTTAAATTTTTATAATAAAACTTATATTATTTATAAATATAATATTTAATCTTTTATAATATTTAATAATAAAAAAATTTTAAAACATTCGAAGTTCATTATTATTTTAGAATATTAAAAAAATTAAAAGAATATTTGGAGTGCTAATTGAATATTAATTTCTATCTCTAATATTTTATAATATAACAATTTTTTATTTAAAAAATTTAATACACAACATATATATATTACTATAAGCATAAATTAATTTTATTTTATTATGATTGAAATAAGTTATTTTGTTTAATATTTAACTAAATTAAAATTATTATTTTAGTGTACCATATCATCTGTCACATTAATTATTATATTAAATTAAGAATAATATTATAAAGTTTTTTAAAAACTTAATTACTAAAATTATAGTTATAAGTTGTCGTTTATAATAATTTATTTTTTAAAATTTATAATGTTATAAAAATTATTTGTAATTAACTAGAAAAAGTGTACTATGAGAAAATATGATCAACATTAGTACTTCTCAAGAGATCAGCCATCCCAATACTATGCATGTTCAAGCATCCATAAGTTTGGAGTTCAAATGATATCAAATGTTATAACCTTGGTGTTGTCACAATTTCAAAAAAAGACAAAAAAATCAAGTTGTCATCATTTTGTTGAGGTAACAAATATTTAATCATTTTCAAAAATTTTCTTAATTACTAAGCATAAACATTATTAAATAAAATTTGAACTTTTATATATGTAATAATATACTATGATATCAATCTTTTATTTATAAGAAATAAATAAAAAATTACATAGACAATTATTTTTTATAACATTGACATTAATACATAAGATTGACTTTCGTTATATTTTGATTCATATAAATTAAAAAACCAAATTACATAATAAATATAAAAGTTAAAATAAATATTTATAAAAAATATTATATATTAGACTATGTCACACGAAAGTTTTCTTAAATAATATTAATTCATGAATAGAAAACAAGATAATAAAGATGGAGATAATTGTTTTGTAATACAAAGAAAGGGAGATTAATAAGAGAAAAATAGATTTGAACAAAAATTTAAAGTGATGAGAGATGATTCACTAAAAAGGAAAAGAAAAAATAGAAACATAAAAGATATAGAAAGAATAAATAAAAAAGAGAAAGAGAGAGAAACGACAAAGAAGATATTAATAATAGAGAATAGCTAGGAAGAGGAGAAGAAAGCGAGATAATTTTAGAGACATTGAGATAAAAATAAAATGTGATAGACAAAGTTAAATAATAATAAAACATTAATAATTAACAAATATTATGAGTTAATCATATATAATGTTTAATTCTAATTTATTTTTTAGAATTATTTTTTAATATTAAGGTTATTATTTTGTTATATCATATGTTTTGTCATATTTATTATTACATAGAATTGATAAAATCGTTATAAAGTTGTCATTAATAATTATTTACAAAAATATTATTTATATATTATAACTTATAATAACTTAATTTTTTTAAGTTAATATTATTAAAATTAATTATTGTTAATTACTAAATGAATTCTTTCAACAATTATGTGTAACAACACTCTTAAGAGGTCACCCTTCCTAAAACTTCATTCGACCAAGCTAGCTTAATATTTGAGTACTAATGAGATCAATTGTTGGAATACAGATGTGGTAACATATAAATAAAAAGATAAATAATTATAGTTGTGTGATTATTATCTTGAAAATAATGAATCAAACTATATTTTAATAATAATATTTTATTTATATAAAATTCATAAAAATATTTCATAAACTATTATTTTTAATTGCATAGATATTAATACATATGATATTTTATATTTGATAATTTTTATAAATAAAAAATTAAATTACATAAAAATGAATAATAAATATGTATTTTTCATAAATATTACATATTAAATTATGTTAATTGATATGATTAAAAAGAGATAATAAAGATGGAGATAACTATTTTAAAAGAGGGTGAAATGTCATAGATTGATTAGAGCAAGATATAGATAAAAATAATAATAGAGAGAGAAGAGAGATGATTTAATGAAGGGAAAAAGAAAAAAGAGAACACAAAAAAGATAGAGAGCATAAATAAGTGGAAGAGAGAAAAATAACAAAGTAGAGAATGATAGAGGAGGGAAAGGCCAAGAAGAATATAAGGACAAAAACTAAAGATAAAAATGAGAACGATAATGAAAGAGAAATAAAGGAGAGATTATGTTACACATTAAGGTCAAAAGAAAAATATGACAAAACACATTTAATAAAAGTTAAATTATATAATTAGAATGAAGATATTTATTAAATATTAAATTAATCATATGTAATATTTATTAATTTTAAAAATATAACTATTTGAGGTTTATTATTGCTTTAGAATGTTACAACAGTTTTAAAACTTTTTAACTATCAATTTAATATTATTTTATTCATACTTAAAAGTAATAAATTAGTTAAAGAATAAATAATGAAATTATACTAATATATTATTTTAATTTCGTATAATATAGATAATACATATAATTAATTTTTTAACATTAATGAAATAATTATTTATTTTTTTAATTTTTATAAAATAATATTATTTTATTTAAAAAATCTAAGTACATATATAAAATTAAAAAATTAAATTAATTTAATTTATTATAATTGATATAACTTATTTTGCTAAATATTAAAAAAATCCAATTAGTATTTTATTATCATATGATATGTCATATTTATTATTATATGAAATTAACAATGACATTATAAATTTGTTATTATATATTAAATACTAAAATTTTAATTATAACCTATATTTTTAATAATTCATATTTTTAATATTAACATGTCATTAGAAGCAAATGTGACCCAATAAAAAATGAATGTTATGAAAAAATATATGAAATATAAGAACTTTTAAGAATATTTAATGATGGAGTTCTAATGAGGTCAAGTTCTGTAATATTTAAGTGGTGATGTGTATAGAAAAGACAATTTATTATAGTTGTGTGATTATTATTTTGATGATAATGAATCATTTTTAAAATAATCTAAATTATCAAAGATATATACCTTTTAAAAAAATTATGTTTATCATATATGTGCTAATATTTCTAATGCAAATATTTTATTCATAAAAATATTGACATTAATACATTAGATTTTCTTTCAATATGTTATCATTCTTATGAAAAAACTAAATTATTCAAAAAATGTAAATAATAAAATATTTAATTATCATTAATATTATATATTAAATTATCATAGTTGTGTGATTATTCTCTTGATGATAATGAATCATCTATAAAATAATCTATATTATCAAGTATATGCATTTTTTAAAAAAATTATGCTTATCATATATGCATTAATATATTCCAATATAAAAATTTTATTTATATTAAATTAATAAAACTAAATCACATAAACGATTATTTTTGAAAATATTGATATTGATACATAAGAGTTTCTTTTAATATATTATCGTTCTTATACAAAAACTAAATTACGTAGAAACTATAATTACTAAATTATATAATTATCATTAATATTATATATTTAGACTATGTAATATGAGAGATTTCATAAATGTTATTAACAGTAAATGAATAATATCAATAGATGAGAGATTATTTAATAAAGTAGACGAGAAAAACGAGAACATAAAGAACATAAAGAGAAAAAGGAATCGTAGGTAGATAATTGAAGAAGGATAATGGAGAAAGAGATATAGAAGAATATTAAGACAGAAAATGAAGAGACAAGAAATGAAATGATAAGTGAGGGAAAAAAATGCGAGAATAAGAGAGATATTAAGATAAAGAGAAAAAAGTAAGAGAAATAATGAAATAAAAGTTAAATCTTAATCATAAACTTATAATATTTATATTATATAAAAAGTTAATCTTATATAATATTTAATAATAGTAAAATTTGAAAAATATTTGTGATTTATTTTTCGTTTATAATATTACTAATATTTAGAAAATATTTTTAGAATTAATTAATAATAATGTTATAAAGTTGTTATTAATAATTAATTAATAAAATGGTATTACAAACTATCTTTTTTAATAATTTAAATTGTTAATATTATCATGTTATTAAAGCTAATTATCATTCATTTGAAAGAGCACTATTATAAAAACATCTGTAACACAAGGATGTTCAAAGAGGTTAGCCATCACACTAGTACTCGTGCCCAAGCTTGCTTGAACTTTGTAGTTTTGACTAGATCAAATGCCAAAATACTGGTGTGGTTGAACATGCATTCAAAAGAAAAAATATCATAGGTTTGTGATTATTTTTTTAATAGAAATGAACCATTTCTAAAATTCTTAAATTTTCATATTATACACTTTCAAGTAAAATTTATGCTTTTTATTTATATGATAATATATTATAATACAATTATTTTGTTTAAATAAAATTAGTAAATAATTAAGTAAAATTATTTTTTTTAAAAAAAGTAAACAATTTAAGACTAAATTTTCTTTCATTATATTTCATTTTTATATAAGTTAAAAATTAAATCATAAAAAAACTAATAACAAAATTTATGTTTCTCAAATGTGTTATATATTAAGCTATACAACATGAGAGATTTTTTAAATATTATTAGTGGATCAGCTAAAAATAAGATAATAGAACTGGAGATGATTATTCTATAAGAGAGAAAGTCATGGACTGATAAGAGTTAAATAGACAGAAAAATAATAATAAAGAGATGGGAGATAATTTAATGAAGAAGGAAAAACTATAATACAAATAAGATAGATATAATAAATAAATAAGTGAGAGAAAGAGATATGAGAAAGTAAAGAAGAATAGATGAGTGAAAGATGCTAAGAATTAGAATAAGATAAAAAACAAAGAAAAATAAAAGAGTGATAATAAGAGAGAAGAAAGTGATAAAATGTCTTAAAGAAAAATAAGTTCAAAAATAATTTAATAAAAATTAATAATTTGGCTGGTTCAATAATTATTACTTCTAAACGAGATTTTGTACATAATACTATAAAAAAACTTTATTTTTTAATCAAGTAATTGATTATAGCTCTGTAGACACACAAAGTTGATGACAAATGTAAGATAAAACACAAAAAGTTTTCTACATGATGAATTCCTAAATTTTGGGATTAATGTCCACTTTTTGATTGTACATTTGCACAATCGATCGATCACAACCGTATTTTATCTTTGAAAGTATTAATTCTTTATGTCGCTTGATCGTGTTATGTGATGATTTCAAGTCCATATTTCATGTGCTAAAAAATTAATTTCTATTGTTAGATCATTGCTCTGATGAAATAGTCAAAATAGATTTCATATTTATAAAGGCATGGATTCGATTGCATCCATCTGATCGATGAGTTTTTATGATAGAATAGTCATGGAGCCTTTCGACAAAATGACTATTTTAGTCCTTATTGGGACCTCTTGGAGAGTTTTCTATTTATTTATTTTGTGATTAAAATATTGAAAACTCTACAAAAATTCTAATAACTAAATTTTGTGTTTAGTAAGTGTTTTCATTACTTACAAATTTCATATAAATAAGAGATTTTTGCATGAAAAGAAGAAAATTTTTTATGTGATCCCATGAAAAAATATTAAACCCTTTTGTAGCTTGTTTCCATCATCATTTTCATAAATTGCTTAGTCATTCGCTCGTTAAACTCTAAAAATTAATTTACTTGTCAAATCAACTAAGTTATTAGTTTTCATGATATTTATTTTTTTAATTAAGATAGTTGTACCTCTTCAATGACTTCATAAAGCATAAGATTTTGAAAATAATAAGCAATTTAGAAATGTTTCTAAATTAAAAAGTAAATACACAACTAAATGTTTTTATATGCTATTTAAATCTATCACATAAAATTATAATATTAATATTTACTATACATAAAATAAATAAAATATTTAATAAACTACTAATTTTTATAGCATTGATATTAATACATTAGAATTTCTTTCATTATATTATCATTCTTACAAATAAAAAATTAAAAATAATTAATAAATACAAATAATAAAAAATATATATTTATCATAAATATTATATATTAAATTATACAATATAAGATATTTCTTAAATATTGATAGTTTATGAGTAGAAAAAGAGATAATGAAGATGATGATGACTATTCTATCAAAGGGAGAGAAAATCAAGGATTTCTAAGATCAAATTAAGGAAGAAAATAATAAGAAAGAGATGAAAGATGATTTAATAATGAGGAAAAGAAAAGTGTGAGTATTGAAAAGATCGAAAGATTAAATAAAAAAATGGAAGACAGAGAAATGAAGGTAAGGAAAACATGAGAGAAATAATTAAATAAAATTAAATCTAAATAGTAAAAATTATAATATCCATAAAATGTAATGAGTTAATCATATTTAATATTTGATAATATTAAAAAATATATTTCATGTTTATTATTATTTTAGAATATTACAAATATTTTTAATTTTGTTAATTATTAATAAAAAATATTTAAATGTTTAACAATATTTAATCTAATATTCCTATATTTGAAAATTCAATATATAGAAGAAATATACTTTTATAAACATATATTAATTCTAATTTACTATAATTAATAAAAGTTGTTTTTCTTAACATTAAAATAAACTAATGTTATTATTTTATCATATCATATGATTTGCTTCCAAATTGTTATATTAAATTAGCAATAATGTCATGAACTTATTTTTAAATACTAATTACAAAAATTCAACTATAATTGTCATTTTAATAATTAATTTTGTAAATTAAAAATATTTTAAAAAGTTAATTGTCATTAATTAGATAAAAGAATTCTATGAAAAAAAGTCTAATAATAAGAATTATCAAGAAGTCATCCATGCCAACATTATGCTCATCTAGGCAAGCTTAACTTTAGAGTTGTAATGATACCTAGTGCTTTAATGTTGGTGTGGTTGCACATGCAAGCAAAAAAAAAAAATCAATATTGTACGATTATTTTTTTTAATGTAATGAACCCTTTCTAAAATTTAATGAAATTTTAAATATTTAAACAATTGAATAAAATTTATTCTTTTTATATATGTTGTAACATATTATGACATCAATATTTTATTTATATGAAATAAATAAATAATTACATAAACTATTTTTTCTATAAGATTGACACTAATAAATAGGAATTTCTTTTAATATATTAGCATTCTTACAAGTACAAAATTAAATCACATAATAAATATATAATATTATAATCATAAATTAATTCTAATTGATTATTTTTTTGAAGTTATTTTTCTTAACATTAAACTATAATAAAATTATTATTTTATTATATCATAAGATATCTCTTATTGATTACATGAAATTGACAAAAAAAGTTATAAAGTTGTTATTAATAATTAATAACAAAAAAGCTTTTTATAAACTATAATCTATAAACATTTACTTTTTTAAATTAACATATAAAAAATAGTTATCATTTATTCGAAAAATTAATGCTCTAAAAATTAAATGAATCATAATATATTGCAATTATAACAATTAATTTTTATAAAATTAATAAAAAATGGCATAATTTATTATTTTTTATAAAATAGAAATTAATACATATGATTCTCTTTTGTTATAATATCATTCTTGTAAATAAAAAATTAAATAACATAAAAATTATAAATAATAAAATAATATTTTTCAAAAATATTATATATTATATTATTATATATTAGGATTTCTTAAATATTGTTATTTGATGTGCTTAAAAAGATATAATAAAGATAGATACAACTATTTTAAAAGAGATAGAAATAATCAAAGCTTGATAAGGGCAAGATAAAAAAGGAAATAATAATAGAAGGAGAAGAGAGATGATTTGGAAAAAAACAAGAAACATAAAAAATAGTGATAGTAAACAAAAAAGTGAAAAAGAGAGAAATGAGAAAATAGAAAATGATAGAGAAGACAGAGATCAAGAAAATATAAGGATTTAGATAATAAACAAACAAATAAGGGAGTGATAATAGGAGAGTAAAGCAGGTGAGAAAATATTTAACACAATAAGCTAAAGAGTGCAAAAGTGATAAAAATAATTCAAAAAAATTTAAATTTTTAATAATTATATTTATAATATTTATTAAATATTATATTTAATTTTATATAATATTTATTATTTGTAAAATATAAAAACTATTTAAAGTTTATTATTATTTTAGGATACTACAAATATTTAAAAATATTTTAACAATTAATCAAATATTAATTTATTTATTCTTAAAAATAAAAAATTAACTAAGTAATAAATAATATAATAATTCTAATATATTATTTTTATTTGATGTAATATATACAATAAATATAAATAATATTTAACATTAATAAATAAATTTTAGATTCCTTTTTTAAATAATACAATATTACTTTATTTAAAAAAGGTTATGTAGATTATATATATATTATTATAAACTTAAATTAATCCTACAAATTATCTTTTTTATTAATTTAATTTTTTTAGTACTAACATGTTAATAAAATAAATTATTATTCAATAAAAAAAGAAAATGCTATGAAAACATATGAACAACATGAGAACTTCTCGATAGGCCACCCATCCCAATGTACTCTTGCCTAAGAATTCTTAAGTTTGTAGTTCTGATGAGATCTAGTGCATAATGTTGGTGTGGTCACACATGCATGCAAATGACAAAGAATTGTAGTTGTGTGTTTTTGTCTTGATGATAATAAAGTAATTCTAAAATAATCTCAATAATAAAGTATATGTACTTTTAAAAATATCATGCTTATCATATATTGTTAATATATTATAATATTAATGTTATATATATAATTAATAAAAGTTACATTAAAAGTTATTTTTGAAAATTGTAACATTAATATATAACATTTTCTTCCAATATGTTATCGTTCTTACAATTAGAAAAATAAAATTACTTCATAAATATAAGTAATAAGGTCAATATTTATTATAAATATTATATATTAGATTATACAACATGATGTATATTCCTTGAATATTTATAATTGATGGGCTAAAAAAGTGGTAATGAAGATTTGGATAACTATTCTATAAAAGAAATAGAACGTCATGAATTGATAAGAGAAAAATAAAGAGTAAAATGAAATAGAGAGATGAGAGATGACTTAACAAAAAATGAGAACATAGAATAGAATAAAAGAATAAATAAAAAATAAAATAGAGAGAAATAAGAGAGTAGAGAAGGATAATAGAGAGAGAGTGGCTAAGAGGAATATTAGGATATAGAGAATAAAGTGACAAGTAACTTAATAATAGTATAGAGTTGAAAGTCAGAGTATTTGAGAGACAGAGAAAAAGAGAAGAAAGTTAGAGAAATAATTAAATAAATGTTAAATTTAAATAATAAAACTTAAATATTTGTAAATTAAAAAGTTAATAATTTATAACATTTACTAATAATAAAAATATAAAACATATATGAGGTTTCTTTTTTTAGAATATTCAAAATATTTAAATTTTTTACTAATAAAAAATTATTTTAATATCAAATTTTCGATGATAAAATGTTTGTTATTTAAAAATTTAACATTCATCATATATATACCATTATAAATATAAATTAATTCTAATTTATCATAATTAATCAAATTTATTTTGCTTAAAAATAAACTCAACTAAAGTTAATATTTTTTTATATCAAATGATGTGTCATATTTATTATTGTATTAAATTAATAATATTATTATAAAGTTAATTTTAAAAATTAATTACTAAAACTTAATTATAAACTATAATTTCCAATAATTTTTTTCCTTATAAAAATATAATATTTAAAAATTAATTATAATTAATAAGAAAAATTAACTACGAAAAAGTGTGTAAAAGTAGAACTTCTTAAGAGGTTACCCATCCGAAAAAAATGCTTATCTAAGCATGCTTAACTTTGGAGTTCTAATGGTATGTAGTCCTAGAATTCTAGTATGGTCACAGATGCATGTTAGAGGAAAAAAATAGAAGTTTAGATTATTTTTTGATGACACCTATCCTTTTTTAAAAATTCTTTAATATAAGCATAGAATATTTAAATAAACTTTATGTTTTTTATATTTGTTGTAACATATTATGATGTTAGTTTTTTATTTAGATGAAATCAATAAAAAGTTACATAAACTATCATATTTGATAACATTGACATTAATAAATAAGAATTTCTTCCATTATGATATCATTCTTACAAATACAAAAAAAAATTAAATAATAAATATAAATAATATCATATATATTTATCAAAAATATCATATATTAGATAATGTTGCTAATGTGATATATTAAACATTATGAATTGATGAGCTTACAAAGAGATAATAGAAATAGAGATAACATTTTTTAAAAAGAGCAAAAGTCAATAAATAAGACAAAAATAGATAAGAAAATAATGATAAGGAGAGATGATTGTTTTCATATGGTGTGCCATTCACTATTTAAACTCTTGAAATTCTATTCCTTCTAAAATAAAAAACTTTTCTAATTTTCTTGATATTTAATTCATTTAATTAAGAAAGTTGTGCATCTTTAATGGTTTCATAAATCATAGGATTTTGGTTGTATTAATTTAGATTTTATGTCACTAAATGTTTTTTCTTTTGTTTTTTTTAATTTTTTTTGTAAGACTATAGTAACATTTCACATTTATCTCTTTGTTGTGAGGGCTTACCCTACCATCTTTTAATAAAAGGCTTATATTTTGTTGTGGTTTGCTGGTTTTTTTCTTATGGTGGATGTATGCTTTTTTGACAAGGTGAACCACCTAAAAATTAATTATGTACATTTTTAAATTTTGATTTTGCAATTACACATGTTTTATAAAAATTCATGTATTTTTTAAAAATTAAAATTTATAAAAATTACTTATATTTATTTATTAAATTTTATTAAAATTTACAATAAATATTTTATTGAAATATGTAATAATAAATCAAACATTTAATCATTGTAATGCAACACCCCCTTACTATACCTAACTTCAAACATCACATTAAAATTAATTGTCTATCATGTAAAAAAGGAGTGTTATGAAAAATATATGCTACAAAATCACTTCTCAAGAGGGGCCCTATCCTAATATTACTTTGACCAAAGCATGCTTAGTTTTGGAGTTTTGATAGGACCTAATGTTATAATGCTGGTGTTGCCACAAATGCAAGCAAAAGAGAAAAAAATGTAGTTGCATGAATATTATTTTAAAAATAATGAACCATTTAAAAAGGTTTATAAATTTACAAGTAAATGCACTTTGAAAATTTTTATATGCCTATTTTATCTATTATATTGTATCATAATATTAATATCTTATTTTTATAAAATAAATAAATCATTAAATAGACTACTATTTTTGATAATATTGAAATTAATACAAAAGAATTTCTTTATTACAATGTCATTCTTGCAAATAAAAAAATTAAATTTCTTAATAAATATAAATTGTATAATATAAATATATATATCATAAATTTTATATATTAGACTATGCAATAGAGGACATTTCTCAAATATTGATAATTGACAAGTAGAAAAAAGATAATGAAAATGGATAGAACTATTTTGTATGAGAGAGAATGTGATTGATTTATAAGAGCAAAATATAGAAAAATAATAATAATAGAGATAAATAAGAGATGATTTAATAAAAAGGAATAAAAAAGAGAAAGAATAAATAAGCCAAATTAAAGAAAGAACAATGAGAAAGTTGAGAAGAAAAATGGAAAGAGAGGCTAAGAAAAATATTAAGATATGCAAGAATGAAGAGACAAATATGAGAATCATAACAAAGGAGAAAAGAATGTGAGAGATTTTGAGAAAAAATGAGATAAAGGGAAAATGTGAGAGATATAATAATTAAAAAGTGAAATCTAAATAATTGAAGTTATAATATCTATAAAATATAATAAATTAGTCATATAAAAATTTAATAATAATTAAATATATAAAAGAATTTTTTTTTATTTTTTAATATTAAATATGTTTAATTTTTTTACCATTAATAAAACATTATTTTAATGTTTAATACTCTATAATATAATTTTTATAAAAAAGTTAACAAACAACATATATACACAATTATAAACATAAATTAATTCTTACTTATTATAATTAATAAAGTTTGTTTTACTTAATATTAAACTAAATTGATGTCAATATTTTATTATGTCTCATCGTATGACATATTTATTATCATATTAGATTAATATCAATATTATAAAGTTATTTTTACAAATTAATTATAAACTACAATTTAGAAAAATTTATCTTTTAAGAAATTACAATATCATAAAAATTATAATCATTCCTTAAAATAAACAAAACTATGGAAATATGTCACCCGTCCCAACGTTATGTTTGTTTAAGCATGCTTAACATTACAGTTCTAATGATATTGTAGGCTATAATATTAGTGTGGTCACATATGTTTACAAAAGCTAAGAAATCAAAGTTGTGTGATTATGTTTTTTAAGGTATGTAACCATTTCTAAAAATTCCTAATTTATTAAACTTATTAACTTCTAAAGTAAATTTAATGTTTTTATATATATTTGAAAACATATTATGATATAAATATTTTACTTATATGAAGTAAATAAAAAATTACATAGACTACAATTTTTTATAATAATGATGTTAATACAAAAGAATTTCTACCATCACATTATCATTCTTACAAATTAAAAGTTAAATTACATAATAAATATCAATAATAAAATATATACTTATCAAAAAATATTATACATTATATTATGTCACAAAAGAGATATCTTAAGTATTGTTAATAGACAAGTTGAATATGAGATAACAGAGATGGAGAAAACTATTTTTTGAAAGAGATAAAGTAACTAATTGATAACAAGAAAAAGGATAGAAAAGTAATAGAGAGAGATGAGAGATGATTTAATGAAAAAAAAAAGGAAAAAGAGAAGATAGAATTGATAAAGTGAATAAAGTTAAACTTATAATATTTATTTATATTACAAGTTAATCATATATAATATTTAATAGTGATAAAATAAATTTTTTTTTCATATCTATTATTTATTTTAAATATCAAAAAATATTTTAAAAAGTATTTAATTATTAAATTAATAATATTTTTAATATTTAAATCTTCAAAATTTTAATTAATATATACTATTATTATTCTAATATATTGTCAATATATGATGTAATATAGATATTAAATATAAATAATATTTAACATTAATGATTTAATTTTAGATTTTTATAATTTTATAATATAATACTACTATATTTAAAATTTGATATTGTATAAAAAAAGGGACAATTCAAGGTTTTATGATTATTATTTTTCAAAAAGTAAATCATAATAATAATATTTTATTTTTATTCAAGAACTTAGAAATTATGTAAACTACTATTTTTTATAACATAGATATAATAAACATGATTTTCTTTTATTAGGTTTTCATTTTTATAAAAGTTATATATTAAACTTTGATATATAAAAATTTTATAAACATTCTTAATTGATGTTCTTAAAAATAGATAATAGAGATAGTGATAAGTATTTTAAAAGAAAGTGAAAATTCATAGATTGATAAAAGGATGATAAATTGAAAATTATAATTGCAAATGATATGTGATGTTTTAATAGAATGGAAAAAAAGAGAGAACCTAAAAGATAGTAAGAATAAATAAAAAGGGGAAAGAAAGAGAAATGAGAAAGTTGTGATGGATAAATGAGAAGTTAGTGAGAGAATGTGTTGGACATTAAGATAAAAAGAGAAAAGTGATAAATATAAATTAATAGAAGTAAAATTTTAATAATAAAAGTATAATATTTATTAAATATAAAAAATTAACCATACATAATATTTATTAATTTTAAAATATAAAAACTATTTAAGGTTCATTATTATTTTAGAATGTTACAAATATTTAAAGAATATTTTGAAAATTAATTTTATATAATCTGACACATACATAAAAATAAGTAAATTAATTAAATAATAAATAATATAGTTATTCTTATAAATTTTCTTTATTTGATAAAATATATATAATTAATATAAATAATATTTAATATTAATGAAAAAATTTTAGATTTCTTATTTTTCATAATATAAAGTTGCTTTATTTATAGAATTGGATGCACACCTTATATATTGTTATAAAATTAAATTAATTCTAATTTATTATAATATATATATAAGTTAATAAATATAAAAATTATTAAACTTATTATTTCATTATATCATATGATGTGTCTTAATCCATATTATTTAAAATAGATGATAATGTTATAAACTTTTTATCTTCCATTAATTATTAAATATGTAATTACAAACTATCTTTTAAATAATTTAATTTTTTTTATTTTAACACATTATTCAAATTAGTTGTCATTCACTAGAAAAAAATAATGTTATGAAATAATATGAGTAACATGAGTACTTATCAATAGGCCACTCATCCTAATAATACTCTTGTCTAAGATTTCCTAACTTTTGAGTTCTAATGACATCTAGTGCTATAATTGTATTTTGGTCACACATGCATGCAAAAGTCAAATAATCTTAGTTGTACTATTATTTTAATGATAATAAATCGTTTCTCAAAAAACCTAAATCATCAAGTACTTGAATTTTTTTAAAAAGTTATGCTTATCATATATTGTTAATATTTTATAATATCAATATTTTATTTTTATAAAATTGATAAAATATTAAATAAACTATTATTTTTGAAAATATTGACAATAATATATAAGATTATCATTCAATAAATTATCATTCTTTTAAGTAAAAATTTAAATTATCTACAAAACAAAAATAATGAAATATATAGTTACAATTAATATTATATATTGAAGTATGTCATATGAGTGATTTCATAAGCATTGTTAATTGGCAGACATAGAAAAACATAATGGACATAGAAATAAATATTCTATAAGAGAGAAACTTATAGATTATTAAGAGTAAAATAGAAAAAAGAATAATAATAGATATAGATGAGAGATTATTTAATAAAAAAGACAAAAAAGGAGAATAAAGAGTAGATGGAAGAAAAAATTAAAAGGTGGAAGGGAGGGAAATGACAAATTAAAGAACAATAAAGGAGAGAGAGGCAAAGAAGAATATTTTATGATATATACTAAAGAGAAAAAATGATAATAAGAGAGAACTAGAGGTGAGTAAATTTGATATACATTGACATAAATTGAAAAATGTGAGAAATAATTAAATAAAATGAAAATTTTAATAATCAATCTATAATTTTAATAATATATAATAATTTAATCTTATATAATATCTAACAATAAAAGTATACAAACGTTTGTGTTTCATTATTACTTAAGAATATTACAAATATTTAAATTTTTTATTAATTTAAAATTATTTTTTATCCTAATATTTTATATTATAATATTTCTATCTTTAAAAAATTCAATACATAATGCATATATGCAATTATAAACAAAAATTAATTCTAATTTATTATAATCAAAATAAGTTATTTTGTTGGATATATAACTAAATTGAAGTTATGATTTTATTGTATCAAATGATATGTCATATCTACTATTACATAAAAAATATAACAATTTTATAAACTTATTTTTAAGAAATTTATCATTGTGTGGAAATTATTAACTATCGTTTATAATACTTTTTTTACAATATAATGCTATAAAAATTTGTTTTTGTTCATTAGAAAAAGGAATGTCATGCAAAAATATGTGCAACACTAGGACATTTATAGAGGTCACCCACCATAACACCACTCTCACCTAAGCAAGCTTAACTTTGGAGTTCTAACATTATGCAATGCTAAAATGCTAGTGTGATCAACATGCTTAAAAAAGAAAAATTATTGTAGTTGTGTTATTATGTTTTTTTATTTATCATAATATATTATAATATAATTAATTTTTTAAAAAAATTAATAAATAATTTGATAAACTATTATTTTTGAAAAAGTAGATAGTTATAAATTAAATCTTCTTTAATTATGTTACATTTCTTACAAATAAAATATTTAAGTTACATAATTAATATTATAAATAAAATATATACTTGCCATATATATTATATATTAAACTATACAACTTGAGAGATTTATTAAATATTATTATTTGATGGCCTAAAAAATAATAATGTCAAAGATGATTATTCTAAAAGAGAGAGAAAGTGATGGATTGATAAGAGAAAATAGTAATAAAAGAGAGATGAGTGATGAATTAATAAAAAAGAAAATAAATGAGGGTACATAAAAAAGATATAGAGAATAAAACAATAAATGAAAAAGAGAGAAATAAGAAAGTAAAGAAGGATAAAAAAATTGAAAGAGACTAAGAATAATGTGAAGAGATGGAGAATGAAGACAAAAAAACAAGGATAATAATAATAAAAGAAATAAGTGTGAAAATTTGAAAGAGAAATAAGTGAGAAAACTAATTTAATAAAATTAACTATCAAAAACTAACATTTTGCCATAATGAACCATGACAGTTCAGTGGTAGTTACTTCTCAATGAGGTTTCATACATAATCAAACGAAAAAATTCCAATTTTTAATCAAATAAATGATTACATGTCCATAAATCAAACAAAACACATTCAACAAGCCTGTTCGATGCTCGACTAATTAGCTTCCAAACACAGCAAAGCTAAGCATCCAAGTTACTTTGCTAACGATAATGGCTATGCAAATCTTTATAAGAAAAAAAAGTATAATGATATGAACAATATGGGACATAACAACCATATTTTTTGCATGGTGAATTCCTAAATGGAGGGACTGAGGTGCACTGTCCGATCGAGCATTTTCACGAGTGATTTTATCATTCATACTATCAATACCATATTTGTAAAAGAATAGACTCAATTGCATCAGCCTAACAACACAGTTTTTGGGATCAGACCGTGCTGGAGCATTCTAATTGAATGGCTACTATGCAACAACTATTTTAGCTATTATTTCAATCCACTGGAGTTTTTATTTATTTATTTAATTCTTAATTAAAATATTGTAAGAGTTGCAAACATCCTTATGACAAAATTTGGTGTTTGGTATGTGGTTTTAGCCATTACAAATTGCATTTAATAGGAGATTTTGGTACAAAAACAAGAAAAAATTTTATTATGTGATGCCAAGAGAAAATAATGAACTCGTTAGCACTTTTTGGCATCATTGTTTTTATGCACTGTTGCACCATTCTCTTGTCAAACTTCTGAAATTCTTTGCTTGCTCAAATAAGCTAAGTTTTTAATTTTTCTTGTATTTAATTCATTTAATTAAGATACTTATGTATTTTTAATGATTTCATCAAGCATATAATTTTTGTTTATTAATTAAGGTGTTATGTCGCTAAATATTTTTCTTTTTTTCATTTCATTTCATTATAAGGCTATAATAGTTAGAGTCATTTGTCTTCATTTTGTAAGGGTTTAGACTAGTTGTCTTCTAACAAAAGGCTTATTATATTACGTTTGTGTAGTCTTTTCTTGTGATGGTTTCTGGCCTATTTTATAAGCTGAACCACCTAAAAATTTGTTGTGTACATGTATAATTATTATTGATTTTTTAATTGCATGATTTTTATAAAACATAATATGTTATTAAAATAAAATTAAATTCATAGAAAATAACTTTTATATATTTTTTAAAGTTAAATAAAAAGTACTATAAACAATTTATTAAAATATTTTGTAATAAATGAAACTTTTATTCATAATAATTGACCCACTTTTATTAAGCATCAATTTAGGCATCTTATTAAAATTAATTATCTTCAATGAGAAAACAAGTGCTATGAAAAAATATGTGAAACATAACGACTTTTTAAGAGATGAACCATCCTAATTGTACTCTAACCCAAGCATGCCTAACTCTAGAGTTTTAATGGATTCCAATGCTATAATGTTGTTGTGGTCACAAATGCATGCAAAAAAGAAAAATTCATAGTTTTGTGATTATTGTTTAGAAAATAAAGAACTATTTAAAAAAGTTTTTAAATTAACAAGTGAATGTACTTCAAAAAACTTTTATAAACATATTTTACCAACAATAATACATAAAAATATCAATATTTTGTTTGTATAAAATAAATAAATAATTAAATATATTATTATATCGAAAATATTATATGTTATATTATGTCGCAAAAGAGATCTCTTAAATATTTTTAATTGATGAGCTAAAAAGGAGATAATGAAGATAGAGATAAATATTTTGTAAAAGAGAGAATATCATGAATTAATAATAGAAAAATAAATAGAAAATTATAATAGAGAGAGATTAGAGATGATCTATCAAAGAGAAAAAAAGAGAGAAAACAAAAGAGATAGAGAGAATAAATAAAAAAGTAAAATAGAGTGAGAAATGAGAAAGAAAAGATGGATAGTAGAAAATGATAGAGAACAAAAAAATAAAAAAGATAAAAAATGAAGAGACAAATAAGAATAATAGTAAGTGTAAGAAGAAACTAAGAGAATTTAAGAGATAGTAAGATTATGAAAAATAAGTGAGAAAAAATTGAATAAAAGTAAAACATTAATAACTAAACTTATAATATTTATTAAATATTACAAATTAATCACATATATTTAATAATAATAAGATATAAAAACTATATTTTTTATTTACTTTTATTTTGTAATATTATAAATATCTAAAAACTGTTTTGATTATTAATTTAATATTTATTTTTTCATACTTAAAGAAAAGATAAATAATAAAGCTTATAATCATTATAATATATTACCACTTTTTGATGTGATATGGATATTGAAAATAAATAGTATTTAAAACTTATTATTTTATTTTAGAATTATAATATTTTATAATATAATAATGTTATATTTTAAATTCTATACATTATATATATATATATATATATATAATTAATAAATTATTATTTATTATATTTTTATAAGTATTTTTCTTAAAATTAAACTATATTAAAGTTATCATTTTATTATATCACATGTCACATGATATTTATTGTTTCATGAAATTGACAAAAAATGCAATTAAACTATTATTAATAATTAATTACAAAATTGGTACTTATAAACTAAAGTTTATAACTATTTAATTCTTTTTAAAAGTAACATATTATTAAAATCAATTATTATTCTTTATCAAAATGAATCCTATGCACAAATATCTACATCAACACTATCAAGCGGTCACCCAACTCAAAACCCTCAATCAAGCAAACTTAACGTTGGAGTACTGATAAGATTTATTGCCATAATGCTTGTGTGGCTGCGTAAGAATAAAAAAGATAAATTATAATAGTTGTGTGATTATTGTCTTGAAAAGTAATGAATCAAAATATATTTTAACAATAATATTTTATTTATATTAACTCCATACAAATTTACATAAACTCTCATTTTTTATAATGTAAATATTGATACATATGATTTACTTTTATTAAGTTATCATTCTTATAAAAAAATAATAAATTACACTAAAAAATATAAATAATAAAAAATAATATTTCTCACCCACGTTATAGATTAAACTATGATATATATATGAGATTTCTTAAATTTTGTTAATTGATATTTTAGTAAGACTTAATAGAGATAGTGACAACCATTTTAAAAGGGAGAGAAAAGTCATAGATTGATGAGAGCCAGATAAAAAGAAAAATAATTATAGAGAGAGATGAGAGAAGATTTAATGAAGAGAAAAAGAAAAGAGGGAACCTAAAAAAGATATTAGGAACAAAATAAAGCGAAAGAGTGAAAAAATAAGAAATTAGATAATGATAGAGGTGAGAGAGAGAAGTTGAGAAGAATATAAAGGCTTAGAAAATAAAGTGACAATTAAGAGAATGGTAATAAAAGAAAGAAATAAGTTAGAGAATATGTGAAAAAAATAATTTAATAATGGTTAAATTTTAATAATTAAAATTATTGTGTTTATTAAATATAAAAATATAATCATACATAATATTTTTTTATTTAAAAATTATAAAACTATTTGAGGTTTATTATTATTTTAGAATACTACAAATATTTGAAAAATAAGTCTTTACTATTAATTTAATAGTATTTTATTGTTACTTAAAAAAATTAATTAAATAATAAACAATATAATTATTCTTATATGTTATGTTTATTTTATATAATATAGACAATATATATAAATATTATTTAAGACTAACGAAATAATTCTTTTATTTCTTTTTTTATAATAATATTAATTTATTTACAAAATATATACATAACATAAATATACTATTTTAAACTTAAATTAATTCAAGTTTATTATAGTTTATATAAGTTATTTTGCTTAAAATTAAACAAAATTAAAGTTATTATTTTATTATATCATATGGTGCGTCATATTTATTATTATATAAAATTAATCACAATGTTATATAGTTGTTATTAAATATTAATTATTTAAATGTTAATAATTTTGTTTTTTAACTCTGATGACTTCTCAAGAAGCCACTATTGCTAATAATACTCTTGCCTAAGAATGCTTAACTTTGTAGTTCTCATTAGATCTAATGCTATAATGTTTGTGCAGTCGAACATGCATTGAAAAGTTAACTTATTATAGTTTTGTGATTATCATCTTGAAGATAATGAATCTTTTCTAAAATAATATAAAATATCAAGTACATGCACTTTTTTAAAAAATTATGCTAATGATATATATGTTAATATATTCTAATATCAATATTTTATTTATCTAAAATTTAAGAAAATTACACAAGCTATTATTTTCAAAATGTTAACATAATAGATCTAGCTTTCCTTTAATACATTATCATTATTACAAATAAAAAATTAAATTTCAAAAAAATATAAATAATAAAACATACAATTATCATTAATATTATATATTAAATGACATAATATGAGAGATTTCATAAATATTATTAATTGATAGACATAATAAAAGATGGTTGAGATAGAAATAACTATTTTGAGAGAGAGATAAAGAACATTACAGATTGACAAGAGTTTAAAGAGAAAAATAATAACGTAGATCACATTATTTAATGGAGGAGAAGAGAAAATGGAGAATATAGAGGAGATAGACTAAACAAATAAAAAAAGTAGAAGCTAGTAAAATGAGAAATTAAAGAAGGATAAAGGAGACATAGATTCAAAGATGATTACTAGGAAAAAAAAGTGAGAGAATATAAGAATTATTCACATAAAGAGAAAAAAGTCAGAAATAATTCAATAAAAATTAAATTTGAATAATCGTACTTATAGTATTTATAAAAAATAATAAGTTAATCTTTTAAAATATATAATAATAAAAAAATAAAAATTGTTTGAGGCTTATTTTTATTTTATAGTATTATAAATATTTTAAAAATATTTTGATTATTAATTTAATAATATTTTTCTCTAACAATCTATAATATAATATTCTTTTATATAAAAAAATTCAGTGCAAATCATGTATATGTTATTAAGAATATATATTAATTCTAATTTATTATAATTGATTCAAGTTATTTTGCTAAATATTTAACTAAATTATAGCATTTTTACATACCATATGATGTGCTATATTTATTATAATATAAAATTGATAATAATTTAATAAACTTATTTTTAAAAATTAATTATTTAACGTTAATTATGTGTTATTCATTACAAAAAGGAATTCTATGAAAAATATGTGAGCATTGAGATGTTAAAAGAGGTGACCATTCCAACACTACTCTTGCCCAAGTATGCTTATCTTTTAGAATTTTTGGGATATCCAATGCTAAAATACTTGTGTGGTCAAACATGCAAACAAAGAAGAAAGGTAGAACATAAAAAAGATGAAAAAATTAAATAAAAAAGTGAAACATAGCGAGAAATGAGAAACTAAAGAACGATAGAGAATTAAGATACAAATAAAAGAGTGATAATAAGAGAGAGAAGAAAGTGAGAGAATGTGTTAGACATTAAGGTAAAGAGAAATAAATAAGAAAAATAATTTACTAAAAGTTAATTACATGACATGAATGGATCACCATAGTGAACACAATGATTCAATGGTCATTACTTCTAAATGTTATTTGGTACATAATCAATTCCAAACATTCCATTTTTTGATCAACTCATAAATTACACCTCTGTAACTGAAAACAACAATATTTAGGTTACTCTTTGGTCACTTGGGCGATATGTTCCCAAACCTAACATAGGCCAGCCAACCAAGTCAATTGGATACTTTAAATGGTTATGGAAATCATTATAAGGAGAAAAACATAATGCTGATAAGCAATGTGGGAAAAAATGGAAATTTTTTGCACGATGAATTTCTAAATGGTAAAATTAGTTATGTATCTCCTGATTAGGCATTTTTGTAAATAAACAGTCACCATCGCATTTTATCTTTCAAACCGCTAATTCTTTCAGTCATACGATTGCACTATAACTTGATCACACAATTTGTGTTTCTTCTATTAGCCAAGTTAAATCTGACCACCAGATTGTGATTTTGATCTAATAGACAAGATCAATTTTATATTTGTAAAGTATAGATTCAATATCATCCATCTGATCTCTTAATTTTGGGATCAAATGGTCCCAAATCATTCTGATCGGACGGGTATTGTGCAATGGCTATTTAGTTGTTATTTTGAGTAGGTTGAGAGTTATTTATTTATTTCCTATTTCAAATGCTATTACAGCTACAAAAAATTATAATGGCTAAATTTTGTGTTTAGTAAGAATTACAAATTTCATGCAATTAGGAGATTTTTGTACTAAAAAAAGAAGAAAAATTTTGGTATGATTGTAACAAAAGATATTTGGCTGTTAGTAGCTCATGTATGTTCTCATTTTCACACAATGCTATGCCATTCACTCATCAAACTTTGAAAATTATTTTCCTTCTCAAATTAGCTAAGTTATTATTTTTTTTTATACTTATTTCATATAATTAAGATAGTTGTGTCGCTTTAATGATTTCATCAGGCATAACATTTTTGATATATTGATATAAATTCAATGAAAATGAATGTCTTTTTTTCATTTTGTTTTATTGCATGGCTATAGTAGGCCTATTCTGTTTATTATATTTTATGATCGTAGTAGTCTCTCTTATTTGTCTCTTTGTTGTGCGAGTTTTTCCTACCCATCTTTTGACAAAAGTCTTATATTGTGTTGTTTTTTCTTAAAATGGAAAAACATGACAAAAAATGAAATAAAAATAAAATATTAATAATTAAATTTATAATATTTGTAAAATATTAACACTTAATCATATATAATATTTCATAACAATAAAATATAAAAATTAATTCAAATCTATTATTATTTTGGAATTTTACAAATGCTTAAAGAATAATTTAACTATTAATTTAACACTATTGATTTAATTTTTGATATCTAATATTTTATAATTTCATACTACTATATTTAAAAACTTTTGCACAAAATATGTATGCCATTATAAACATAAATTAATTCTAACTTATTATATTTTTAATATGTTATTTTTTTAAATATTAAACTATGTTAAAGTTGTTTTTCTATTATATCATATGATGTCATTTTTATTTTAACTTGAAATTAACGAAAATGTTACAAAATTCTTATTGACAATTAATTATAAAAATGATAATTATGATTGTAATTTATAATTATTTAATTTTTTAGAATTAAAATGTAATTAAAATGAATTACTAATTATTAAAAAAATTAATGCTATGAACAAATATGTGCAATAACACTCTCAAGAGGTTACTTATTCCAAAACTACTCATAACCAAGAAAGCTTAACATTGGAGGACAAATGAGACCCATTGCTATCATACTAGTATGGTCCCATTTGAACAAAAAAGCCAAATAATCATAGTTGTGTGAATATTGTCTTGAAAATAATGAAACATAATATACTTCAATATAATATTTTATTAAAATAAAATTTACTAAAAAAATTTCTTAAATTTTTATTTTTTATAACATAGATATTAATATATAAGATTTTTCTTTATTATTTTATCAGACTTATATATAAAAATAAAATTACATAAAAAGTACAAAAAATAACAATATATAGTTTTCATAAATATTATATATAAAATTATCTCATTTGAGGGATTTCTTAAATTTTGCTAATTTATATGTTCAAAAAGAGATAATAGAGATAGAGATAATTATTTTAAAAGGGAGAGAAAGAGTAATAAATTTTGAAGAGAAAAATAATGAAAATAATAACAAAAGAGAGAGGCGAGAGATTATTTAATGAAGAGAAAAACAAAAGAGAACATAAAAGAGTAGTGAGAATATATAAGTAAGTGAAATAGAGAGAAAAATAAGAAAGTAAAGGAGGATAAAAGAAAGCGAGGCGAAGAAGAATATATGGATATAGAGAATAAAAAATAAATAAAAGAATGATAATAAGAGAGAGAATTAGTGAGCGAATATATGAAATATTAAGATAAATAGAATAAAATAGAAAAATAATTTGAAAGATGTTATATTTTAATAATTAAACAAATAGTATTTATTAAACATAAAAAAATAATTATATATAATGTTTATTAATTTTAAAACAAAAACTTATTTTAGGTTTAATGATATTTTAAAATTTTATAAATATTTAAAAAAAATTATTAATTTAATATTTATTTTTCTTAATTGAAAATTAAAAAATTAATTAAGTTATGTTAATCATACTTATAATTAATATAAGTGATTTTTCTCAATATTAAATAAAATTAAATTATTATTTTATTATATCATATGATTTGTCACATTTATTATTATATGAAATTAATATTAAATTTACAAAGTTATTATTAAATATTAATTAGTAAAATGGTATTTATAAAATATATTTTGTAATAACTTTTTTTTTTAAATATTAACATATTATTAAAATTAATTATCACTTATTAAAGAAATAAATACAATAAAAACATATGCGCAACATGAGGACATCTCAAAAGGACACCCATTGCAATTGTACTCCTAAGAATGCCAACGCTAGAAAGTTGGTGTGGGTGCACATGCATTAACATATTTATGTAATTTCTATCTTGATTAAAATGAATCATTTCTAAAACAATCTAAATCATTAGGCATTTCTACTTTTTCTAAAAAAACATTTCTTATCAGATAAGTGTTAATATATTCCAATAAAAATATTTTATTTATATAAAATTAATAAAAAATATTTACAAAAACTAATATTTTTTGAAGTGTTGACATTAATACATATGAGTTTCTTTTAATATCTTAAAATTCTTATTAAAAAATAGATTATGTAAAAAATATAAAAAATAAAATACATAATTATTTTTAATATTATATATTGAACTATTTAATATAATAGATTTTATAAATATTATAAATTGATGGACAAAAAATATAATAGTGATAGAAATAATTTATTTGTGACAAAGAGAAAGTGATAGATTGCTTAGAGAAAAATAATAGTATTCTTTTTCTTTTTCTTTTTCTACTTCTTCTTTTTCTTCGTCTTCTTCTTTTTCTTTCTCTTCTTCTTCTTCTTCTTCTTCTACTTCTACTTATTCTTCTTCTTCTTCTTCTTCTTCTTCTTCTTCTTCTTCTGCTTCAACTTCTTCTTCCTCTTCTTCTCCTTCTACTTCTCCATCTTCTTCTTCTTCTTCTTCTTCTTCTTCTTCAACTTCTTCTTCCTCTTCTTTTCCTTCTACTTCTCCATCTTCTTCTTCTTCTTCTTCTTCTTCTTCTTATTACTATTATTATTATTATTATTATTATTATTATTCGTCTTCTTCTTCTTCTATG
Source organism: Vanilla planifolia (assembly GCA_023846275.1). NCBI lineage: Eukaryota > Viridiplantae > Streptophyta > Magnoliopsida > Asparagales > Orchidaceae > Vanilla > Vanilla planifolia. Next base: position 82,738 of record JAIUJO010001776.1, read on the forward strand.
TCTTCTTCTTCTTCTTTTTCTTCTTCTTCTTTTTATTATTATTATTATTATTATTATTGTTATTATTATTATTATTATTATTATTACAATTATTCTACCTATTCAACTTTTGTTTTCTTCTTTTTGTTGTTTTTACACTTCAACTACGACCACTACGACTTCTACTTTTTGGTGTTCTTAATATTCTACTTTTTCTTCTTCTAATTATTATTATTGTTATTATTACTATTATTATTATTATTGTTGTTGTTATTATTCTACTTTTTCATCTTCTACTTTTTCTTTTTCCTCTTCTTCTCCTTCTTATTTTTGTTCTTATTCTTATTCTTATTTTTCATCATCTTCTTCTTCTTCTGCTTCATTTTCCTTCTTCCTCTTCTTCTTCTTCCGATTTTTCTTCATCTGCTTCCTTTTCTTTTGCTTTTTTTTTCTATTCTTCTTCTTGTTATAATTCTTACTCATCATATTCCTCATCTTCTTCTATTTCTACTATAACTACTTCTTTTTCTTCTTCTTATTCTTATTTCATATTCTTCTACTTATTCTTCCTCTTCTTCTTCTTCTTTTTCTTCTTCTTCTTCTTCTTCTTTGTTTTCCACTTCTCTTTCTTCTTCTTCATCTCCTTCTTCTTCTTCTTCTTTTTATTCTTCTTCTTCTTCTTTGGGGTTCTCCTCTTTTGCTTCTTCTGCTTCTTCTTCTTCTTCTTCTTCTTCTTCTTCTTTCTCTTCTTCTTCTTCTTCCATTTCTTCCTCTTCTTCTTCTTCTATTAACGCTTCAACTACTACTTCTTCTTCTTCTTCTTCTTCTTCTTCTTCTTCTTTGCTTTCCACATCTCCTTATTCTTCATCTCCTTCTTCTTCTTCTTCTTCTTCTTCATCTTTTTCTACATCTTCTTCTTCTTCTTCTTCTCCTTCTTCTTTTCGTCATCATTATCTTCTTCTCCTTCTTTTTCATCTTCTTTCTTTTCTTCTTCTTCTACTACTTATTCTTCTTCTTCTTCAACTACTTCTTCCTCTTCTTCTCCTTCTACTTCTCCATCTTCTTCTTCTTTTGCTTCTTCTTCTTCTTGTTCGACTTCTTCATCTTCTTATTCTTCTTTGTCTTCTTCTTCTTCTTATTATTATTATTATCATTACTATTATTACTATTATTCTATTTATTCATCTTCTTTTTTTCTTCTTTTTGTTGTTCTCACACTTCAAATACTGCTACTATTATGACTTCTTCTTCTTCTTCGTTTTGGTGTTCTTAATAATCTATATTGTCTTCTTCTTCTTCTTTTTCTACGAAACCTTCTTTTCTTTTTGTTCTTCTTCTTGTTCTTCTTCTTCTTCGCCTTCTCCTTCTTTTACTTCATCTTCTTCTTCTTCTTCTTCTCCTTCTACAACTACTACAACTCCAATTACTACTACTTATTCTTCTTCTTTTTCTTCTTCTTCATCTTCCTCTTCTTCTTCTTCTTTCACCTCTTCTTCAGCTTCTTCTTCTACTTCTTCTTCTTCTTCTTCTTCTCCTTCTTCTTCGTCTTCTTCTTCTCCTTCTTCTTCTTCTTCTTCTACTTCTTCTTCTTCTATTTCTTCTTCTCCATCTTCTTCTTCTATTTCTTCTTCTCCATCTTCTTCTTCTTGAGCTTCTTCTTCTTCTTCTTCTTCTTCTTCTTCTTCTTCTATTAATTTTTTTTCTTCTTGTTCTTCTTCTTCTTCCCCTTCTTCTTCTCCTCCTCCTTCTCCATCTTCTTCCTCTTCTTCTACTACTACTACAACTACTACAACTTTTTGTTCTTCTTCTTCATCATCATCACCATCATCTTCTGTTTCTCCTTCTTCCACTTCTTTTTTATCTTTTTATCAACTTCTACTTCTTTCCCTTTTTCCTCTTCCTCTTTCACTTCTTCTTTTTCCTCTTCTTTTTCTTTTTCTTCTTCATCTTCTTGCCCTTCTTCTTTTTCTTTTTTTTTTCTACCTCTTCTTTTTCTTCTTCTTCATTTTCTTCTACTTCTTCTTCTTCTACTACTATTTCTTCTTCATCATCATCTTCTTCTTCTTCTACTACTTCTTCTTCTTCTTTTTTGTCTTCTTCTTCATCTTCTTATCCTAATTATTATTATTATTATTATTATTATTATTATTCTACTCAATCAATTTCTTCTTTTTATTCTACTTCTTGTTTTCTTTCTACTTCTACTTCTTCTTCTTCCTCTTCCTCTTCTTATTCTTCTGCTACTTCATCTTCTTCTACTTCTTCTACTTCTTCTTTTTCTACA
>JAIUJO010001776.1:90000-97500 GCA_023846275.1 Vanilla planifolia
TCTTCTTCTTCTTCCTCTCTCTCTCTCTTCTTCTTCTTCTTCTTCTTCTTCTTCTTCTTCTTCTTCTCCTTCTTATAGTTCTTTTTCTTCTTCTGCTTTATCATCTACTTCCTCTTCTTATTCTTCCTCTACCTCTTCCACTTCTACAGCTTCTTCTTCTTATTGTTCTTCTTCTTCTTCTTCTTCTTATTCTTCTACTTATTGTTCTTCCTCTTCTACTACTCCTTCAACTTCTCTTTCTTCTTCTTCTTCTTCCTCCTCCTCTTCTTCTCTTACTTCTTTTTTGCCTTCTTTTTCTTCTTCTTCTTCTTCATTTTCTTCTTCTTCTTCTTCTTATTCATCTTCTTCAATTTCTTGTTCTTCTTCTTCTCCTTTTACTTCTTCTTATTCTTCTTCTTCTTCTTCTTCTTCTTCTTCTTCTTCTTCTTCTTCTTATTCTTCTTCTTCATCTAGTTCTTTTCTTCTTCTTTTTCCTCTTCTTCTTCTTCTTCTTCTCCTTCTTCCTCCTCCTCCTCTTCTTCTTCTTCTTCTTCTTCCTCCTCGCATTCTTCTTCTTCTTCTTCCTCTTCTTCTTCTTCTTTTACTTCCTCTTCTTCTTCTACTTCATCTTCTTCTTCTACTACTTCTTCATCTACTTTTTCCTCTTCTTCAACTTCCTCTTCTTCTACATCTTTTTATACCACTTCTTCATCTTCTTCTTTTTCTTCTTTCTCTTCTTCTTCTTCTTCTTCTACTACTACTACTACTATTACTACTTCTTATTATTCTTCTTCTTCTTCCTCTTCCTCTTCCTCTTCTTCTTCTTTCTCATCTTCTTCTCTTCCCTCTTTCTCTTCTTCTCCTCCTCTTCCTCCTCCTTCTTTTTCAACTTCTTCTTCTTCATTTTCTTCTTCTTCTACATTTTCATCTTCTTCTTCTACTCTTCTTTTTCTTTTTCTTCTAATCCTTCTTCTAGTCCTTCTTCTTCATCATCATCTTCTTCTTCATCTCCTTAATCTTCTTCTTCTTCTTCTTCCTCTTCTTCTTCTTCTTCTTTTTCTTCTTCCACTTCTTCCTATTCTGCTTCTTCTTCGACATCTTCTTTATCTTGTTCTTCTTCTTCTCCTTCTCCTTCTCCTTCTTCTTCTTCTTCTGCTAGTTATTCTCCTTCTTCCTCTTCTTCTTCTTCATTTTCTCCTTCTTCTTCTTCTTCTTCTTCTTCTTCTTTATCTTCATCTTATTCTTCTACTTCTACTTCTTCACTTTCTTCTCGATCTCCTTATTCTTCTACTTCTTCTTATTATTATTATTCTTTTTCTTCTTCTACTTCTTCTTCTACTTCTTATTCTTTTTCTTCTTCTTCTTCATTCACCTCGTCTTCTTCTTCTTCTTCTTCTTCTTCTTCTTCGTCTTCTTCTACTTCCCCTTGTTATTCTTATTCTTCTTTCTTCTTCTTCTTCTTCTTCTTCTTCTTCTTCCTCTTCTTGTTTTTCCTCTTCCTCTTCTTCTTCTTCTTTTTCTTCTTCATTTTTCTCTTCTTTTTCTTAATTTTCTTCTTCCTTGTCTTCTGTATTTTCTTTTTCTTCTTCTTCTTCTTCTTCTTCTTCTTCTTTCTCTTCTACTTCTTCTTGTTCATCTTTTTCTACTTTTTTTTCTTCTTATTCTTCTTCTTCTACTACTACTACTACAACTTCTTCTATTTTTAGTCCTCTTCTTCTTCCTCCTTTTCTTCTTTTTCTCCTTTCTTCTTCCTCTTTTACCACTTTTTCATCTACTTCTTCTTCATGTTCTTCTTCTTCTTCTTCTTCTACTTCCTCTACTTCTTTTTCTCCTCCTTCTTCTTCTACTACTTCTTCCTCATCTACTTTCTCCAATTCTTCTCCTTCCTCTTAGTCTTCTACTTCTTTTTATTCTACAACTTCTTCTACTTCTTCTCCTTCTTTCTCTTCTTGTTGTTGTTCTTCTTCTTCTTCTTCTTCTTCCTCTTCATCTTATTCTTCTTCTTCTTCTTCTTCTTCATCTTCTTCTTCCTCCTCTTCTTCCTCTTCTGCCTCTTCATCTTCTTCTTCTTCTTTTTCTTCCTCTTCTTCCTCTTCCTCTTCCTCTTCCTCTTCTTCTTCTTCCACTTCCTCTTCTTCTTCTACTACTACTTCTTCTCCTCCTCCTTCTTCTTCTTCTCCTTCAATTTTCCCTTCTTTTTCTTCTTTTTCTTCTTCTTCTTCTTCCTTTTATTCTTTTCCTTCCTCTTCTTTATTTTCATCTTATTATTATTACTGTTATTGTTGTTATTTTTATCGCTATTGATTTTATTATTGCACTTGTTGAACTTCTTCTTTCTCTTGTTCTTCTTCTTCTATTACTACTTCATCTTCTTCTTCTCTTCTTCTTGTTCTTCTTGTTCTTCATCTTCTTCTCCGTCTTCTTCTTCTTCGTCCTCTTCTTCTTCTTCTACCTCTTCTTCTTCTACTTGTGCTTCTTCTTCTTCTTTGTCTTCTTCTCCTTCTTTTTATCTTCTTCTAATAAATGTAGTTTTCTTCTTGTTCGACTTCTTATTCTAGTTCTTGTTCTTCTTCTCCTTCTTTTTCTTTTTCTTCTTCTTCTTCTTCTTTATCTTCTTCTTCTACTACTACCACTCCAACCACTACTACTGTTACTACTACTTCTTCTACTTCTTCTTCTTCTTCTTCTTTTGCTTCTCCTTCTTCCTCTTCATCCTCTTCTTCATCTTCTTAATCCCTTTCCTGTTCTTCCAATTTTTTCGCTTCTTTTTCTTCTTCTTCTTTTTCATTTGTCTCTTCTTCTTCTTCCTCCTCCTCTACTTCCTCTTCTTCTTCTTGTTCTTCTTCTACTGCTACTACATCTTCCTCTTCTTCTTCTTTTTCTTGTTCTTCTTCTACTTCTTCTTCATATTCTCCTTTTCCTTACTCTTATGCTTCTTCTTCTACTTCTTCTTCTACAACTTTTTCTTCTTCTTCTTCTTCTTTCTCTTCTATTCTTCACCTTCTTCTTCTGGTTCCTCTTCTTCTTCCTACTCCTCTTCCACTACTTCTTTTTCTATTTCTTCTTCTTTTTCTTCCTCTTCATCTTCTTCCCCATCTTCTTATTCTTCTTCAGTTTCTTCTACTTCTACCTCTTCTTCGTCTTCTTCGTCTTCCTCTTCTTCCTCTTCCTGTACTTCTTTTTCTTCTTCATCATCTTCTACTTCTTCTTTTTCTTCCTCTACTTCTTTTTCTTCTTCTTCTTCTTCTTCTTTATCTTCTTCTTCCTCTTCTTCGTCTTCTTCTTCTGCTACTACTACTTCATCTTCTTCTTCTTCTTCTTCTTTTCTTGTTGTTCTTCTTCTTTTTCTTCTCCTTCTCCTCCTTCCCCTTCTTCTTCTACTACTTCTTCTCCTTCTTTTTCTTCTTCTTCTTCTTCTTCTTCTTCTTCTTCTTCTACAACAACTACTACTCCTATGTCTTCTTTTTGTTTTTCTTTTCCTTCTTCTTCATCTTATTTTTCTTCTTCTTCTTAATCGTTTTCTTCTTCTACTTCTTCTTCGTCTTCTGCTTTTCCTTCTCCCTCCTCTCCTTCATCCCTTTCGCCTTCTTCATCCACTTCTTTTTGTTCTTCTTCTTTTTCCTCATCTTCTTTTTTCTTTCTCTTCCTCGTCTTCTTCTTCTACTACTTCTACTACAACTATGACTTCTTCCTTTTCTTCTTCTTCTTCTAATTCTACTTCTTTTTCTTCTTCTTCTTATTCTTATTCTTATTCTTTTACTTCTCTTTCTTCTTCTTCAGCTTCTCCATCTTCCTCTTCTTCTTCTTCTTCTTCTTTGTTATCCCCTTCCTCTTCTGTGACTTTTTCCTCTTCTTCTCCTTCTTCTTCTTCCACCTCCTCTTTCTCCTTCTTCTTCTTCTTCTACTACTACCTCATCTTCCTGCTCTTCTTCTTATTCTTCTTCTTCTACTAGTTCTTCTTCTGCTGCTTCTTCTTCTAGTTCTTCTTATCCTTCTTCTTCGTCATCATCATCTTCTTCTTCTTCTATGTCTTCTTCTTCCTCTTCCTCTTCTTCTTCTTCTTCTTATTCTTCTTCTACATCTTCTTCTTCTTCTACTTCTTCTTCTTTTTCTTTTTCCTATTCTGCTACTCGCTATTTTTTTGCATATTCTTCTTCCTCTTCTTCTTCATCTTCATCTTCTCCTTCTTCTTCTTCGCCTTGTTATTTTTCTTCTTTTTCTTCTTCTTCCTCTTCTTCTTCTTCTTCGTATTCATCTTCTTCAATTTCTTCTTCTTCTTCTTCTTCTTCTTCTAGTTCTACTTTTTCTTCATCTTCTTCTTTTTCTTGTTCTTCGTTTTCTTCTTCTACTTCTTAATCTTCTTCTTCTTCTTCTTCTTCTTATTCTTCTCCTTCTACTTCTTATTCTTCTTCTTTTAGTTCTTCTTTTCTTCTTTTCCTTCTTCTTCTTCTTCTTCTTCACCTTCTTCTTCTTCTTCTTCTTTTTCTTCACCTTCTTCTTCTTCTTCTTCTAGTACTTCTAATAAATCATCTTTTCTTCTTCATCTTCTTCTCCTTCTTCTTCTTCTCCTCATTCTCCTCCTTCTTCTTATTCTTATTATTGTTATTATTATTATTATTATTATTATTATTATTATTCTTGTTCTTCTTGTTCTTCTTCCTCTTCCTCTTCATCTTCTTCCCCTTCTTCTTCTTCTTTTGTTTCTTCTACTTCTTCCACTTTTTCGTGTGCTTCTTCTTCCTCTTCCTGTACTTCTTTTTCTTCTTCATCTTCTTCTACTCCTTTTTTCTTTTCTTCTTCTTCTTCTTTCCTTCTACATCTTCTTCTTCCTCTACTTCTTCTTCTTCTTCTTATTCTTCTTTTTCCTTATCTTCTTCTTCCTCTTCTTCATCTTCTTCTTCTTCTTCTACAACTATTACTTCAACTTCTTTCTTCTTCTTCTTCTTTTCTTGTTGTTCTTCTTCTTTTTCTTCTTCTTCTCCTCCTTCCCCTTCTTCTTCTTTTACTTCTTCTACTGCTTCTTCTTCTTCTTTTACAACAACTACTACTACTACTTCTTCTTTTTCTTTTTCTTCTTTTTCTTTTTCTTCTTCTTCTTGATCATCTTCTTCTTCAACTTCTTCTTCGTCTTCTGCTTCTCCTTCTCCCTCCTCTTCTTCTTCTTTTTCCCCTTCTTCATCCACTTCTTTTTGTTCTGCTTCTTTTTCCTCATCTTCTTTTTCTTTCTCTTCCTCGTCTTCTTCTTCTTCTACTTCTACTACAACTTTGTCTTCTACCTTTTCTTCTACATCTATGTCTTTTAACTTATTCTTATTATTCTTATTCTTATTCTTCTTCTTCTTCTCCTCCTTCTTCTTCAGCTTCTCCATCTTTCTCTTCTTCTTCTTCTTCTTTGTTATTCCCTTCCTCTTCTTTGACTTTTTCCTCTTCTTCTTCTTCTTCTTCCTCCTCCTCCTCATTTTTCTTCATCTTCTTCTTCTTCTGCCACTTCTTTTTCTTCTTCTACTTCCTCATCATCCTGATCTTCTTCTTCTTCTTCATCATCATCTTCTTCTACTACTAGTTTTTCTTCTTTTGCTTCTACTTCTTCTTCTAGTTCTTCCTATCATTCTTCTTCATCATCATCGTCATCATCATCTTCTTCTTCTTCTTCCTCTTCTTCTTCTTCTTCTACTTCTTATTCTTCTTCTACATCTTCTTCTCCTTCTTCTTCTTCTTCTTCTTTTTCTTATCTACTATTCATTATTTTTCTACATCTTCTTCCTCCTCTTCTTCTCCATGTTCTTCTTCTTCTTCTACTACTTCTTTGCCTTCTTATTTTTCTTCTTTTTCTTCATCTTCGTATTCATCTTCCTCAATTTCTTTTTCTTCTTCTTCTTCTTCTAGTTCTTCTTTTCTTCTTCTTCTTTTTTTTTCTTCCCCTTCTTCTTCTACTTCGTCTTCTTCTTCTTCATCTTCTTCTTCTTCTTCACCTTCTTCTTCTTCTTCTTCTTCCTCTACATCAACTTCTTCTTTATCTTCTTCCACTTTCTCCTCTTCTTCTTCATAATTACCTTCTTCTTCTTCTACTACTACTTGTTCTTCTTCAACATCATCTTCCTTATCATCATCTTCGTCTTCTTCTTCTATTTCTTCTTCTCCTCCTCCTTCTTCTACTTCTTCTTCTGCTTCTTCCCCTTTTACTTCTTCTACTTCTTCTTCTTCTTCTTCTTCTTCTTCTTCACCTTTTTTCTTATACTTCTACTCCTACTTCTTTTTCTTCAACTTCTACATTTAATTCTTCTTGTTCTTCTTCTTCCTCTTCCTCTTCTACTTCTTCTTCTTCTTGTTGTTGTTCTTCCTTTTCTTCTTCTTTTTTCTCTTCATCATCATAGTCTTCTATTTGTCCTTTTAGTTCTCCTTCTTCTTCCTCTTTTTCTTCTTTTTCTTCTTCTTCTTCTTCATCATCATCATCATAAACTTCTTCTTCTACTATTAATACTACTACTACTACTTCTTTATCTTTGTCATTCTTCTTCTTCTTTTTCTTCTTCTTCTTTTTCTTCTTTCTTCTTCTTCTCCTTCTTCTTCTTTCACTACTTCTTCTTCCTCTTATTTTTCTTGATATTCTTCTAGTTCTTCGTCTTCTTATTCTTTTTCTTCCTCTAGCCATTCTTCTCCTTCTTCTTCTTCTTCTACTTCTTCTTCTTCATATCTTTATCTACCTCTACTATTTCTTCTTCTTCATTTTCTTCTTCTTCTTCTTCCTTTTCTTCTTCTTCTTCTACTTCTTCTTCTTCTTCTTCTTCTACTTCTTCTTTTGCTTCTACTTGTTCTTCTTCTTCTTCTTCTTCTTCTCTTCTTCTTCTTCTTCTTTTCCATCTTCTTCTTTATCATCTTCTTCTTTTTCAACTTCTTCTTTTTCTTCTTCTTCTTCTTTTTCTACTTCTACTTCTTTTACATCTTCTTCTTCCTCTACTACTGCTACTTCTTCTTCTGCTTCTTCGTCTTCTTCTTCTTCTTCTTTTTCTTCTTCTACTTATTCATCTTCCTCTTTTATTCTTTTTCTTCTTCGACTTCTTCTACTTCTTGTTCTTATTATTATTTTTATTATTATTATTATTCTTATTATTATTATTATTATTATACTTATTCTTATTAAACTTATTCTTATTCTTGTTCCTCTTCTTCTTCTTCTTCTTCTTTAACTTCTCGTTCTTCCTCTTTTTCTTCTTCTTTTTCAGCCCCTTCCTCTTATTCCATTTTTCCTCTTATTCTTCTTCTTCTTCTTCTTCTTCTTCCTCATCTTCTTTTTCTTCATCTTCTCCTTCTTCTTTTCTTCTTCTTCTTCCTCGTTTGCTTCTACTTGTTCTTCTTCTTCTTCTACTACTATAACTTCTTCTTTTTCTTCAACTTCTTCTTCTTCTAGTTCTCCATCTTCTTCTTCTTCAACTTCTTCTCTTCTTCTTTTTCTTCATCTTCTTCATTTTCTTTTTGTGTTATTCTTCCACTTGTTGTTCTTCTTCATCTTCTTCTTTTCTT
>JAIUJO010001776.1:102500-105000 GCA_023846275.1 Vanilla planifolia
TCAATTTTCCCTTCTTTTTCTTCTTTTTCTTCTTCTTCTTCCTTTTCTTCTTTTGCTTCCTTTTCTTCATTTTCATCTTATTATTATTATTGTTATTGTTGTTATTTTTATCACTATTGATTTTATTATTGTACTTGTAGAACTTCTTCTTTCTCTTATTCTTCTTCTTCTACTACTAGTTCATCTTCTTCTTCTCTTCTTCTTGTTCTTGTTCTTCTTCTTCATCTCCTTCCCCTTCTTCTTCTTCGCCTTCTTCTTCTTCTTCTTCTACCTCTTCTTCATCTTCTTCACTTTCTTCTTATTCTACTTGTGCTTCTACTTCTTCTTCATCTTCTTCTCCTTCTTTTTTTTCTTCTTCTTCTAATAAATGTACTTTTCTTCTTGTCCGACTTCTTATTCTTCTTCTTGTTCTTCTTCTCCTTCTTTTTCTTCTTCTTCTTCTTCTTTATCTTCTTCTTCTACTACTACCACTCCAACTACTACTACTGCTACTACTACTTCTTCTTCTTCTTCTTCTTCTTTTGCTTCTCCTTCTTCCTCTTCATCCTCTTCTTCATCTTCTTAATCCCTTTCCTGTTCTTATGCTTTTTTCGCTACTTTTTCTTCTTCTTCTTCTTCTTCTTCTTTTGTCTCTTCTTCTTCTTCCTCCTCTACTTCCTCTTTTTCTTCTTGTTCGTCTTCTACTGCTACTACATCTTCTTCTTCTTCTTTTTCTTCTTCTTCTTCTTCTTCTTCTACTTCTTCTTCCTCTTCTTCTTTTCCTTACTCTGGTTCTTTTTCTTCTTCTTCTTCTTCTATAACTTTTTCTTCTTCTTCTTCTGTCTCTTCTATTCTTCTCCTTCTTCATCTTGTTCCTCTTCTTCTAATTCTTCTTCTTCCTCCTCCTCTTCCACTACTTCTTTTTCCATTTGTTCTTCTTTTTCTTCCTCATCTTCTTCCCCTTCTTCTTCTTCTTCTTTTGCTTCTTCTACTTCTACCTCTTCTTCGTCTTCTTCGTCTTCCTCTTCTTCCTCTTCCTGTACTTCTTTTTCTTCTTCAACATCTTCTACTTCTTTTTCTTTTTTTTCTTCCTCTTCTTCTCTTCTTCTTCTTCTTCTTCTTCTTCTTCTTCTTCTTTATCTTCTTCTTCCTCTTCTTCGTCTTCTTCTTCTTCTTCTGCTACTACTACTTCATCATCATCTTCTTCTTCTTCTTTTCTTGTTGTTCTTCTTTTTCTTCTCCTTCTCCTCCTTCTCCTTCTTCTTCTTCTACTTCTTCTTCTCCTTCTTTTTCTTCTTCTTCTTCTTCTTCTTCTACAACAATTACTACTCCTACTTCTTCTTTTTGTTTTTCTTTTCCTTCTTCTTCATCTTACTTCTCTTCTTCTTCTTAATCATTTTCTTTTTCTACTTCTTCTTCGTCTTCTGCTTTTCCTTCTCCCTCCTCTTCTTCTTCTTTTTCTCCTTCTTCATCCACTTCTTTTTTCTCTTCTTCTTTTTCCTCATCTTATTTTTTCTTTCTCTTCCTCGTCTTCTTCTTCTACTACTTCTGCTACGACTACAACTTCTTCCTTTTCTTCTTCTTCTTCTTCTTCTTCTTCTTCTTCTAATTCTACTTCTTTTTCTTCTTCTTCTTCTTATTCTTATTCTTATAATTCTTATTCTTATTCTTCTTCTTTTACTTCTCTTTCTTCTTCTTTAGCTTCTCCATCTTCCTTTTCTTCTTCTTCTTTGTTATCCCCTTCCTCTTTTGTGACTTTTTCCTCTTCTTCTCCTTCTTCTTCTTCCTCCTCCACTTTCTCCTTCTTCTTCTTCTTCTTCTACTTCCTCATCTTCCTGCTCTTCTTCTTATTCTTCTTCTTCTACTTGTTCTTCTTCTGCTTCTTCTTCTTCCTTTAGTTCTTCTTATCCTTCATCATCATCAACGTCAACATCATCATCATCATCTTCTACTTCTTCTGTCTTCTTCTTCCTCTTCCTCTTCTTCTTCTACTTATTCTTCTTCTACATCTTCTTCTTCTTCTTCTTCTTTTTCCTATTCCGCTACTCACTATTTTTCTGCATCTTCTTCCTCTTCTTCTTCTTCTCCATCTTCTTCTTCTTCTTCTTCTTCTTCTTCGTCTCCTTCTTCTTGCCTTCTTATTTTTCTTCTTTTTCTTCTTCTTCCTCTTCTTCTTCTTCTTCGTATTCATCTTCTTCAACTTCTTCTTCTTCTTCTTCTTCTTCTTCTTCCAGTTCTACTTCTTCTTTTCTTCTTCTTCTTCTTCTTCTTCTTCATTTTCTTATTATTATTATTATTATTATTATTATTCTTATTGTTCTTCTACTTCTACTTCTTATTCTTCTTCTTCTTGTTCTTCATTTCTTCTTCTTCTTCTTCTTCTTCTTCTTCTTCTTTTTCCTCTACTTCTTCTACTTCTTCTTGTTCTACTTCTTCACCTTCTTCTTCTTCTAGTACTTCTAATAAATCTTCTTTTCCTCTTCTTCATCTTCTTCTCCTTCTCCTTCTTCTCCTTATTCTC
>JAIUJO010001776.1:107500-115000 GCA_023846275.1 Vanilla planifolia
CTTCTTCTTCTTCTTCATTTTCTTCTTCTTTTTCTAGTTCTTCTTCTTCTCTTTCTTCTTCTTCTTCTCTTCTTCTTCTTCTTCTTCTTCTTCTTCTCCTTCTTCTATTTCTTTTTCTTCTTCATCTTTTTATTCTTATTCTTGTCCTTCTTCTCCTTCCTCTTCCTCTTCTTATTCTTCTTATCATGTTATTCTTCTTATTCTTCTTATCATGTTATTCTTCTTCTTCTTCTGCTTCACCATCTTCCTCTTCTTCTTCTTATTCATCTTCTTCTTCTTCTTCCTCCTCCTCCTCCTCTTCTTCTTCTTCTTCTTCTTCTTCTTCTCTTTATTCTTCCTCTTCTTCCTCTTCCACCACTACTACTATGGCTTCTTCTTTTCTTCTTCTTCTTCATCTTTTCTTCTTTATCATCATTGTCTTCTTCTTCTTCTTCTTTGTCTTCTTCTTCTTCTTCTTCTTCTTCTTCTTCTTTTTCTGCTTCATCTTCTACTTCTACTTCTTCATCTTCTTAATCTCCTTCCTATTTTTTCTTTTTTTTCCTCTTCTTCTTCTTCTTCTTATAGTTCTTCTTATTCTTCTTCTTCCTCTTCCTCTTCCTCTTATTCTTCTTCTTTTTTGTCTTCTTTTTCTACTTCTTCTTATCATTCTTCTTATTCTTCTCCTACTTCTCTTTCTTCCTCTAAATCTTCTTCTTCTTAATTCCTTTCCTCTTCTACCATGTTTTCCCCCTCTTCTTCTGTTTCATCTTCTTCTTCTTCTTCTTCTTCTTCTTCTTCTTCTTCTTCTTCTTCTCCACCTTCTTCTTCTTCTTCCCCTTATTCTTCTCCTTCTTCTTCTTTTATCTCGTCTTGTTCTTCTTCTGCTTCCTCTTTCTCCTCTTCTTTTTCTTCTTCTTCATTTTTTTACTTCTTCATCTACCTCTTCTTCATCTTTTTCTTAGTCTTCTGCTTCTTCTTTATTTCTTTATTTCTCTTCTTCAACTTCTTCTTCTTCTGCTTTATCATCATCATCATCTTCTTCTTCTTCTTATTCTTCTCCTACTTCTTCTTCTTATTCTTCTTCTTCTACATTTTCTTCTTCTTATTATTCTTCTACTTCTTATTCTTATTCTTATTCTTTTTGTTGTTTTTGTTGTTGTTCTTGTTCTTCTTCTTCTACTACTACTACTTCTGCTTCCACTTCTTCTTCTTCTTCCTATTCTTCTGTGTTCTATTTCTTCTTTTTATCCTTCTTCTTCTTATTCTCCTCCTCCTCCTTCTTCTTCTTCTTCTTCTTCTTCTTCTTCTTCTTCTCTTCTTCCTCTTCTTCTTGTTCTTCTTCTTTTATTTCTTCGACTTCTTCTTCTTCTTTTTCTTCTTATTATCCTTCTTCTTCTTCTTCCTCTTCCTCTTCTTATTCTTCTTATTCTTGTTTTTCTTCGTCTTCTTCTTCTTATTATTCTTCTTCTTCTTCTTCTTTTTCTGCTTCTTCTTTTTCTACTTCTTCTGCTTCTACTTCACCTTCTTCCTCTTCTTCGCTTTCTTCCCATTCCACTTCTTCCTTATTTTCCTCTTCCTTTTCTTATTCTTCTTCTTCTTGATTTTCATCTTCTTCTTCTTCTTCTTCCTCCTCTTCTTCTTCTTCATCTTCTTCTTCTTCCTCTTCTTCTTCTTCTACATCGTCTTCTTCCCCTTCTTCTTCTCCTTCTACTACTACTACTACTTCTTCTTCTCCTTTTTCTTCTTCTTCGTCATCTTTTCTTCTTTATCTTCTTCATCTTCTTCTACTTCTTTTTATTCTTCTTCATCATCTTTTCTTTTTTATCTTCTTCTTCTTCTTCTTCTTCTTCTTCTTCGTCTTCTTCTTCATCTTCTACTTGTACTTCATCTTGTTCTTCTACTACTACTACTTCTATTTTTTCTTCTTCTCCATCTTCTTGTTCCTATACTTCTTCTTCTTCTTTTTCTTCTTCTTTTTCTTCTTCTACTTCTTCTTCTTCTTATTTTTCTTCTTTTTCTTTTGCTTCATCATCTTTTTCTTCTAGTTCCTCTCCTTCGTCTTCTTCTTCTTCTTCTTCTTCTTCTTCTTAATCATCGTCATCTTTGTCTTCTTCTTCTTCTTCTTTTTCTTCGTTTTCTTCTTATTATTAATATTGCTATTATTATTATTATTCAACTTATTCATCTTCTTCATTATCTTCTTCATCATCTCCTTCTTATACCTCTTCTTCTTCTTCTTTTTCTTCTTCCTCTTCTTCTTATGTTTCTTCTGCTTCTCCTTCTTTCTCCTTTTCTTCTTCTTCTTATCATTCGACTTCTCCTCCTTCTTCTTCTTCTACTTGTTCTTCTGTTTCGTCTTCTTTACCTTCTTTCTCTTCTTCTTCTTCCATAACTTCATCTTATTAATCTTTTTTGTTTTATTATTCTTCATCTTCTTCTTCTACTTCTACACTTCCTCTTCTTCTTCTTCTTCTTGTTTGATTTCTTCCTATTCTTGTTCTTCTTATTCTTATTCTTATTGTACTTCTTCTTACTCTTCTTTTCTTCTTTTTCTTCATCTACATCTTCTTCTCCTTCTTCTTCTTCTACTTCATCTTCTCCTTCTTCTCCATATTCAACTCCTTCTACTATTTCCTCTCCTTCTTCTTCTTCTTCTACTACTTCTTCTACCTCTTCTTCTACTTCTCCTTCTTCTACTTCTTCTCCTCCATCTTCTTCTTCTTCGGTAATTACTACTACTACTTCATCCTGTTCTTTTCTTCTTCTTCTTATTATTCTTCTTTTTCTTCGTCTTCTACTTCTACTTCTTCTTCGTCTTCTACTTCTACTTCTTCTTCATCTTCTGCCTCTCCTTCTCCCTCCTCTTCTTCTTTTTCTTCATCTTCTTCCTCTTCTTCGCCTTCTTCATCATCTTTTTCCTCTTCTTCTTCTTTCTCTTCCTCATCTTCTTCTTCTTTTACTTCTACTACAACTACGTCTTCTTCTTTTTATTCTTCTTCTTCATCTTATTCTACATCTTTTCTTCTTCTTCTTCGTCTTCTTCTTCTTATTATTCTTATTATCCTTCTTCTTCAGCTTCTCCTTCTTCTTCTTCTTTTTCTTTTTCTTCTTCTTCTTCCTCTTCTTCTATAATAAATCCTTCCTTTTCTTCCACTTTTTACTATTCTTCTTCTTCTTCTTCTTCTTCTTCTTATTCTTCTTGTTCTTCTACTTTTATACAACTTCTTCTTCTCCACCTTCTGCCTGTTCTTCCACTTCTACCACTTCTTTTTCATTTCTTCTTCTTCTCTTCTTCTTCTTCTTTTACTACTACTTCTTATTCTTCTTCTACAACATCTTCTTCTTCTTCTTCTTCTTCTTCTACTCTATTTTTTTCTTCCTCTTCTTCTTCTTCTTCTTCCTCCTCTTCTTCTTCTTCGTCGTCATCTTTTTCTTCTTCTTCTTGTTCTTCTTCTTCTACATCTTCTTCTTCTTCTTCTTCTTCTTCTTCTCCTTTAGCTTCCCCTTCTTCTGCTTTATCTTCTTCGTCTTCTTCTTCATCATCAACATCTACTTCTTCTTCTTCTTCCTCTCCTTTAGCTTCCCCTTCTTCTGCTTTATCTTCTTCTTCTTCTTCTTCTTCTTCATCTTCATCATCTTCTTCTTCTTCTTCTTCTTCTTCTTCGTCTTCTCCTTCTTTTTCTTCGGCTTTGTCTTTTTCTTCTTCTTCTTTCTTCTTCTTCTTCTTCTTCTTCTTTTTCTTCTTCTAGTTCTTCTTTTTCTTCTTCAACTTCTTCTTCTTCTTCTTCTTCTCCTCATCCTTCTTTTTCTTCGACTTCTTCTTACTGTTCTTCTTTTTCTTCTTCTTCTTCTTCGATTTCTTCTTACTCTTCTTCTTCTTCTTCTTCTTTATCTTCTTCTTCTTTTTCTTCTTCTTCTTCTTCTTTTTCTCATTTCTTTTCTTCTTGTTCTTCTTCTTCTTCCTCTCGTTTTTCTTCTTCTTCTTCTTCTTCTTCTACATCTTCATCTTCTTCTTCTTCTTCTTTTTCACAATCTTCTTTTCTTTTTTGTCATCTTCTTCTTCTTCTAGTTACTCATCCTCTTCTTCTTCTTCTATTTCTTCTTGTTTTCCATCATCTTCTTTTACTACTACTACTACTTCTTCTTCTTTTCGTGATCATCTTCTTCTTCTTCCTCTACATCAACTTCTTCTTTACCTTCTTCCACTTTTTCCTCTTCTTCTTCATAATTACCTTCTTCTTCTTCTACTACTACTTGTTCTTCTTCAACATCAACTTCCTTATCATCATGTTCTTCTTCTTCTTTTATTTCTTCTTCGACTTCTCCTTCTTCTACTTCTTCTTCTACTTCTTCCTCTTCTACTTCCTCTACTTCTTCTTCTTGTTCTTGTTCTTCTTCTACTTCATCATCATCATCTTTTTTTCTTATACTTCTACTCCTACTTCCTCTTCTTCAACTTCTACATCTAATTCTTCTACTTCTTCTTCTTCCTCTTCCTCTTCTGCTTCTTCTTCTCCTTCTTCTTCTTCTTCTTTTTATTCTTTTTCTTCTTCTTGTTTC
Source organism: Vanilla planifolia (assembly GCA_023846275.1). Classification (NCBI taxonomy): domain Eukaryota; kingdom Viridiplantae; phylum Streptophyta; class Magnoliopsida; order Asparagales; family Orchidaceae; genus Vanilla; species Vanilla planifolia. The sequence continues at coordinate 112,040 of JAIUJO010001776.1, forward strand.
TCTTCATCATCATAGTCTTCTATTTGTTCTTTTACTTCTCCTTCTTCTTCCTCTTTTTCTTCTTTTTCTTCTTCTTCTTTAGTATGTTCATCATCTTTTTCTTCTTCTTCTTCATCATAATCTTCTTCTTCTTCTACTACTACTACTTCTTCTTCATCTCTGTCATTTTTTCTTCTTCTTCTCTTTCTTCTTCTTCTTCTTCATCTTTTCTTCTTCTTCTTCTTCTTCTTCTTTCACTACTTCTTCTTCTTCTTATTTTTCTTGATATTCTTCTTATAGTTCTAGTCTTCTTATTCTTTTTCTTCCTCTAGCCATTCTTCTTCTTCTTCTTCTTCTTCTTATTCATATCTTCATCTACCTCTGTTTTTTCTTCTTCTTCTTCATCTTCCTCTTCTTCTTCTTCCTTTTCTTCTTCTTCTTCTGCTTCTTCTTTTGCTTCTGCTTCTTCTTCTTCTTCTTCTTCTTCTTCTTCTTTTCTTCTTCTTCTTCTTCTTCTTCTTCTTCTTTTCTTCTTCTTCTTCTTCTTCTTCTTTTCCATCTCCTTCTTTATCGTCTTCTTCTTTTTGAACTTCTTCTTTTTCTTCTTCTTCTTCTCCTCCTCCACCTTCTTCTTCTTCTTTTTCTACTTCTACTTCTTTTACATCTTCTTCTTCCTCTGCTACTGCTACTTCTTCTTCGTCTTCTTCTTCTTCTTCTATAGTTCTTACTTCTTCTTCTTCTTCTTCTTCCTCTTCCTCCAGTACATCATCATCATCATCATCTTATTCTTCTTCTTCTTCTTCTAGTTCTTCTTCTTTTTCTTCTTTTTCTTGTTATCCTTCTTCTTCTTCTACTTCTTTTATTTCTTCTTCTTCTTCTTCTTCTTCTTCTTCTTTTTCTACATCTTCACCTTCGTTATCTTCTTCTTCTTCTTCTTCTTCTTCTTCTTCTTCGTCGTCTTCATCTTCTTCTTCTTCCTCCTATTCTTCTTCTTCTTCCTCGTCATCTTCTTCTTCCTCTTCTTCTATTTCTTCTTCTTCTTTTCCTTCTTCTCGTCGTTCTTCTTCTTCTTCTTCCTCCTCTTCTTGCACTTCCACTTCTTCCTCTTGTCCCTACTCTTCTTCCACCTCCTCATCTTCTTCTTCTTCTTCTCCTCCTTCTTCTTCTTCTTCCTCTTCTTCTTCTTCTTCTTCTTTTTCTTTGTCTTCTTCTTCTCCTCTTTCTTCTTCTCCATCTTCTCCTTCTTCTTGTTCTTCTTCTTCTTCTTCTTCTTTTTCTTCTTCTTCCTCTTTTAGTTCTTCTTCTCCTTATTCTTCTTGTTCTTCTCATTCTTGATTTTTTTCTTGCTCTTCTTTTCATTCTTGTTCTTCTTCTTCTTCCTCCTCCTCTTCTTCTTCTTTTCTTCTACTTCTTCATCTTTTATTTTTCTTCTTCTTCTTCTCCTCCTTTTTCTTCTTCAACTTATTCATCATCATCAGCATCATTGCCATATTCTTTTTCTTCTTCTTCTTCTTCTACTTCTTCTCCATCTTCTTCTCCTTCTACATATTCTTCTTCTTTTTCTTTTTCTTCTTCTAGTTCCTTTTCTGCTTCTTCTTTTTCTTCTTCTAGTTCTGCTTCCTGTTCTCCTTCTTCTTCTTCTACTACTACTTCTTATTTTTCTTCATCTTCTTCTTCTCCTTCTCCTTCTCCTTCTAAATTTTCTTGTTCTCTTCTAGTTCCTTTTCTTCTTTTTCTTTTTCTTCTTCTAGTTCTTTTCCTTCTTCAAATTCCCTTCTTCTTCTTCTACTTCTTCTTCTTCTTTCTCTTCATCTTCTTATTCAACATTTTCTTCTTCTTCTTCCTCCTCCTCTTCTTTTACATTCCCTCATAAATCTTCTTCTTTTTCTTCTTCCTCTTTTTCATCTTCTTCTTCTTCTAGTTCCTTTTCTCCATCTACTTTTTCTTCTTCTAGTTCTTCTTGTCCTTCTTCTTCTTCTTCTTCTTCTTCCTCTTCTTCTTCTTCTTCTTCTTCTTCTTCTTGTACTTCTTCTTCTTAATTGTCTTCTTCTTCTTGTTCAACTTCATCTTCTTCTTATTCTTCACCTTCTTCTTCTTCTTCTTCAACTTCTTTTTTTAGCCGTTCTTCTTCTTCTTCTTCTTCTCCTTCTCCTTCTTCTACTTCTTTTTCTTCTTCTTCTTCTTCTTCAACTTTGAGTTCTTCTTCTTCTTCTTCTTCTTCTTCTTCTAGCCCTTTTCTTCTTCTTCTTCCTCCTCGTCTTCATCTACTTCTTCTTCTTCTTCTTCTATTATTTCTTCCTCTTCTTCATCATCTTCTTCATTTTCTTATTTTTGTTGTTCTTCTTTTTGTTGTTGTTCTTCTTCTACATCTTCTTATTCTTCTTCTTCTTTTTCTTGTCCTTCTTCTTCTTCTTCCTCCTCTTCGTCATCTTCTTCTTCATCTCCTTCTTCTTCTAATAATTCTTCTTCTTCTTCTTCTTCTTCTTCTAGTTCTTGATCTTCTTCTTCTTCTTCTTCTTATTCCACTTCTTCATCATCATCACCATCTTCTTCTTCTTCTTCTTCTTCTCCCTCTTGTTCTTCTTCTTGGTCATCTTCTCCTTCTTCTTCTTCTTCTTCTTTATCTTCTTCTTCTTCTTCATCTCTTTCTTCTTCTTCTTTTGCGTCATCTAGTTTCATCTTCTTCCTCTTTTTCCTCTTTTTCTTCTCTTATTCCTTCTTCTCCATCTTCTTCTTCTAAAATATCTTCTTCATCGTAATCAACTTGTTCGTCTTCTTCTTCTTCTTATATATCTTATCCGTCTTGTACTTCTTCTTGTACTTCTTCCTCTTCTTCTTCTTCTTGTTTTTCTTCTTCTTCCTCTTCTCTAACTACTTCTTTTACTACTACTATTACTTCTTGTTCTTCACCTTCTACATCTTCTTCTTGTTCTTCTTCTACTTCTACTTCTTTTTCTTCTTCTTCTTCTTCTTCTAGTTCTT
>JAIUJO010001776.1:120000-127500 GCA_023846275.1 Vanilla planifolia
TTCTTCTTCTTCCTCTTCTTATTCTTCTTCTTCTTCTTCTACTTCTAGTTCCACTTCTTCTTCTTCTTCTTCTACAACTACTACTTCTTCCTCTTCTTCTTCTTTTTCTTCTTCTTTTTCTTCTTCCTCATGTTCTTCTTCTTCTTCTTCTTCTTCTTCTTCTTCTTTTTTTCCTTTTGCTCTCTTCTTCTTCCACTTTTTAATCCTTTTCTTATTATTATTATTATTATTATAATAATAATTATTATTATTATTATTATTATTATTATTCCTCATCATCTTCTACTTCTTCTTGTTTCTCTTTGTCTACTTCTTCTGCTTCTTCTGCTTCTTTTTCTTCTGTCACTACTTCTTCTGCTTCTTCTTCTACTTCTTCCTCTTCTTCTTCTTCTTCCAGTCCTTCTTCTTCTTCTTCTTCTTCTTCTACCACTTCTTCTTCTTGTTTTTCTCCTTCTTCTTCTTCTACAAGTTCTTGTTCTCTTTCATCTTCTTCTTCTTCTTCTTCTTCCACTTTTTTTTCTTCTTGTTTTTCTTTGTCTTCTTCTTCTTCTCCTTAAATTTCTTTTGCTTCTTCTTCTTCTTTATCCATTTCTTCCTCTTCTTCTTCTTCTTCTTCTTCTTCTTCTTCTTCCTCTTCCACTTCTTATAGTTCTTCCACTTCCTATTCTTCTTCTTCTTCTTCTTCTTCTTTTACTTCTTCTACTATTTTTTCTTCTTATTCCACTTCTACTTCTTCGTCTTCTTCTTCTTCTTCTTCTTTTTCTTCTTCTTCATCATAAACATCAACTTTTTTTTTTCTTATTCTTCTTGTTTTTCTTTCTTTTCTTCTTGTTTTTCTTTCTTTTCTTCTTCTTCATCGACTGCAACTGCTTCTTCTTCCATTTCTTATTATTCTTATCCTTCTACTCCTTCGTCTGCCTCTTCATCTTCTTCTTCTTGTTCTTCTTTTTTTTCTTCATTTTCATTTTCTTTTTCTTCCTCTTCTTTTTTATTTTCTTCTTCATCTTCTTCTTCTTCTTTTCTTCTACTCTCGCTCTTTTGCTTCTTCTTCTTATTCTTCTTCTTCTAGTTCTTCTTCAACTTTTTCTTCTTCTAGTTCTTCTTTTTCATCTTCTTCTTCTTCTATAACTTTTTCTTCTTCTTCTTCGTCTTCTTCTTCTTCTTCTTCATAATCATCGTCATCATCATCATCTTCTTCTACTTCTTCTTTTTCTCCTTCTTCTTCTTCTTCTTCTTCTTCTTCTACTTCTTCTTCTGCTTCTTCTTCTTCTTCTTCTTCTTCTTCTTCATCTTTCCCTCCAACATCTTCTTTTCTTTTAGTTCCTTTTCTTCTTCTAGTTCTTCTCCTTCTTCTTCTCCTTCTTCTTCTTCTTCTTCTTCCTCTTATTTTTCTTCTTCTTCTTCTTCTTCATGTTCTTCTGCTCTTCTTCTTCTCTTTCATCTTCTTCTTCTTCTTCTTCTTCTTCTTCTCTTTCTTCTTCTTCTTTTTCTTCTACTTCTTCTTCTTCTTCAACTTCCTCTTTTTCTTCTTCTTCTTCTTCTTCTTCTTCTTCTTCATCTATTTCGTCTTCTTCTTCTTCATCTTCTCCTTCTAGTTCTTCTTCTTCAACTTCTTCTTATTCTTCTTCTTCTTCCTCTTCTTTTACAAGGATTACTTCTTCTTCTTCTTCTTCTTCTAGGACGTCTTCTTCTTCTTCTTCACATTTCTGTAATTCTCCAACCTCTTCCTCTTCTTCTTCTTCTTCTCATCTTTATGTTTTTCTTCTTCTTCTTCTTCTAATCTTTATGTTCTTCTTCTTCTTCCTCTTCTTCTTCTTCTTTTTCTTCTTCTTCTTCTTGTTCTACTTCACCGTTATTATCATATTCTTCTTCTTCTTCTTCTTCTTCCTCTTCTTCCACCTCTTTCTCTTCTTCTTATTCCACTTCTGCTTCTTCTTCTTCTTCTTCTTTATCATCACCATCTTTTTACTCCTCTTCTTCTTCTTCTTCTTCTTCTTCTTTATTTATTACCAATTCTCCTTCTTCTTCTTCTTCTATAGCTTCTTCTCCTTCTTCTTATTCTACTTATTCTTCTTCTTAATCTTCTTCTTCTTCTTCTTCTTTATCATCATCATCATCTTCTTCTTCTTCTTCTTTATCATCATCATCATCAGCATCTTCTTCTTCTTCTTCTTCATCAACTGCTCCTTCTTCTTCTTCTTTTGCTACTACTTCTTCTACAACTTCTTCTTTTTCTTCTTGTACATCTTCATCATCATCTTCTTCTTCTTCTTCTTCTTCTTTATTTCCTTTTCTTTAACTTCATCCTCTTCTTCTTCTTCAACTTTTTCCCCTTCTTCTTCTTCTTCTTCTTCTTTTACAACTACTACTAATAATTTTTCTTATTCACCATCATCATCTTCTTGTTCTTCTTACATTATTTCTTCTTCTTCTGCTCCTCCTTCTACTTCATCTACTTCATCTTCTTTTTCTTTTTCGTTTTCCTCTTCTTCTTCTTCTTCTTTTTTCTTATTCTACTTTTTCTCTTTCTTCTTCTTCTTCTTCTCCATTTCTTCTAGTTCTTCTTCTTGTTCAAGGGACTTTTTCTTCCTCTTCTCATTCTTCTACTTTTTCTTCTATTTCTTTTCCTTCTTCTTCTTCTTCTTCGTCTTCTTCTTCTTCTTCTTCTTCTTCTTCTTCTTTTTCTTTGTCTTCTTCTTATTCTTCTTCTTCTTCTTCTTCTTCTTCTTCATCTACATCCTCCAATCCTTTATCCTTATCCTATTCTTCCACTTCACATTTTTCCTCTTCTTCTTCTTCTTCTTCGTCCTCCTCCTCATCATCATCATCTTCTTCTTCTACTACTTCTTGTTCTTCTACTACTTCTTCTTCTTCTTCTTCTTCTTTTGCATCTTCTTCTTCTTCTTTTTCTTCTTCGTCTTCTTCTTCTCCTTCTTCTTCTTCTTCTATTTATTTTTTTATTCTTCTTCTACTTCTTGTTCTTTTTCGTCTTCTTGTTCATCTCCTTGAGCATCATCTTTTTCTTCTTCTTCTTCTAGTTCTTCTTCTTCTTCTTCTTCTTCTACAACTACTACTTCGGATTATTATTATTATTATTGCTTTTCTTCTTCTTCTTCTTCTTTTCTGTTCTTCTTCTTCTTCTTCTTCTTCCTCTTCTTCTTCATTTTCTTCTTCTTCTTCCACTTCTTCTTCACCATTTTCTTCTTGTACTTCATCATCATCTTCTTCTCTTCTTCACCTTCTTCTTATTCCTCTTCCTTTTGTTCTTCTTCTCCTCCTCCTCCTTCTTCCCCTTCTTCTTCTTCATAATTCTTTTTCTTCTTCTTCTTCTCCTTTTTCTTCATCATCTTGTCCATCTTCCTAATTATCATCATCTTCTTCTTCTAGATCTCCTTTTTCTTCTTGTTCTTTTTCATCATCATCTTCTTCTTCTTCTTCCACTTCTTTTTCTTTTTCTATTTCTTTTTCTTCATCTTCTTCTTCTTCTTCTACTTCTTCTTTTTCTTCTTCTTCTCTTTTGTCTTCTTCTTCTTCTAATTTTTCTTCTTCTTCCTTTTCTTCTTCTTCTTCTTTTTTCTTCTTCTTCTATCCCTTCTTCTTTTTCTTCTCCGTCTTCTTCTTCATCTTCTTCATCTTCTTCTCCTACTTCTTCTACTTTTTCTTCTACTTCGTCTTCTACATCTTCTTTATTATCTTCAAAATCATCATCTTCTTCTTCTTCTTCTTTGCCTTCTTCTTTTCTTCTTCTTTTGCTTCTTCTTTTTCTTCTTCTTCTTCTACTACTACTACTTCTTCTACTACTACTATTTCTTCCTCTTCTTCTTCCTCTTCTTCTTCCTCTTTTTAATCTTCTTCTTCTTGTTCTTCTTCTTCTTCTTTTTCTTCTTCTTCTTCTTCTTTTTATTCTACTTCTTCTTCTTTTTCTTCTTCTTCTACTTCTACTTCTTTAGCTTCTTCTTCTTCTATTGCTACTTCTTCTATTTCTTCTTCTTGATCTTCCTCTTCTTCTTCTTCTTCTTCTTCTCCTACTTCTACGATTACTTCTTGTTTTTCTTCTACATCTTCTTCCTCTTCTTCTTCTTCTTCCTTATCTTTGTCTTCTTCTTCTTCTACATGTTCTTGTTCTCTTTCTTCCTCTTCTTCTTATTCTTCTTCTTCTTTTACTTTTTCTTCCTCCTCTACTTTTTCTTCTTCTACTTTTGCTTGTTCATCATCTTCTTCTTCTTTTTCTGCTTCTTCTTCTTCTTCTTCTTCCTCCTCTTCCAGTTCTACTTTTTCTTCTTCTTCTTCTTCTTCTCTCTTTCTTTTTCTTCTTCGACTCCTTCTTCTTCCTCTTCATCGCAATCTTCATCATCATTATCATCATCTTACTATTATTCTTATTATTATCATTATTATTATTCTTTTCTTACTCTTATTTTTATTCTTATCCTTCTTCTTCTTCTTCTTCTTCAAATTCTTATTTTTCTTCTTCTTCTTCGCCTTCTTCTTATTCTTCTTCTTTTAGTTCTTCTTCTTCTTCATATTCTTCTTCTACTACAACTACTTCTTTTTCTTCTTCTTCTTATTCTTATTCTTCTTCTTCTTCGTCTTCTTCTTCTTCTTGTTCTTTTGCATCTACCTCTTCTTCTTTTTCTTCTTCTTGTACTTCAACTTCTTCTTGTTCATCATCATCATCATCTTCTTCTTCTTCTTTTAGTTCTTCACCATCATCTTCTTCTTTTGGTTCTGCTTCTTCTTCTTCTACTACTTCTTCCACAACTTCTTCATCTACTACTACTACTACTTCTTCTTCCTCCTCCTCTTCTTCTTCTTCCACTTTTTAATCTCTTCTTCTTGTTGTTCGTCCTCTTCTTCTTTTCCTTCTTGTTCTTGTTCTTGTTCTTGTTCTTCTTCCTTCTCCTCTTCTACTTCTTCTTCTTCTTCTTCTTCTTCTACTACTTCTTCTTCTTCTTCTTCTTCTACTTATTCTTTAGCTTCTTCTTCTTCTTCTTCTTCTTCTTCTATTGCTGCTTCTTCTACTTCTTCTAGATCCTCCTCTTCTTCCTCTTATTCCTCTCTTCTTCTTCTATTTCTACAACTACTACTTCTACTACTTCTCATTCTTCTACATATTCTTCATCTTCTTCTTCTGCTTCTTCATATTTGACTTTTCTCATTCTTCATGTTCTTGTTTTCATTCTTGTTCTTCTTCTTCTTCCTCTTCCTATTCTTCTTCTTCTTCCTATTCTTCTTTTTCTTCTAGTTTTTCTTATTCATCATATTCTTCTTTTTCTAGTTCTTCTTCTTCTTCTTCCTTCTCTTTCTTTTTCTAGTTCTTCAACATCTTCTTCTTCATCATCATCTTCCTCTTCTTCTTCTTCTTTTGCTTCTTCTTCTTTCTCTTCTTCTTCTTCTCCTTCTTTTCCTTCTTCTTCTTCTTCATCTTCTTCTTCTACTTCTACAACTTCTTCTGCTTCTACTTCTTCTTCTTCTTCTTCTTCTTCTTTTACTTCCTCTTTTTCTTCTTTTTCATCTTCTACTTATTCTGCTTCTTGTTCTTAATGTTTTTCTTCTTTATTTTCTTCTTCTTCTTCTTCTTCTTCTCCACCTTCTTCTTCCACTTCCTCCTATTCTTCTTCTTCTCTACCTTCTTCTTCCTCCCCATCTTCTTCTTCTCTACCTTCTTCTTCCTCCCCATCTTCTTCTTCTTCTTCTTCTTTTTGTTCTTCATCTTCTTCTTCTTCTTCATCTTCTTCTTCTTCTTCTTCTTTTCTTCTTCCTTTTATTCTTCATCTTCTTCTTTTTCTCCATCTTCGTCTTATTATTATTAGTATTATTATTATAATTATTATTATTATTATTGTTCTTCTTCTTCCACTACTTCATCTTCTTCCTTTTTGTCTTCTTCTTTTACCTCTTCTTCCTCTTCTTCTTCTTCTTCTTTTCTTCAATTTTGACTACTTCTTCATCTTCTTTTTCTTCTTCTATTTCTTCTTCTTCATCGTCATGATCATCAACATCTTCTTTTTCTTAATCATCATGATCTTCTTCTTCTTCTTCATCATCTTTTTCTTTTACTACTTTTTCTCATTCTTTTTCTTCTCATTCTTCTCCTTTTTCTTCTTTTTCTTCTACTCCTGCTTCTTCTTCTTCTACTACTACTTCTTTAGCTTCTTCTTCTTCTATTGCTACTTCATCTACTTCTTCTTAATCTTCCTCTTCTCTTCGATTGTTTCTTCTGCTACTCGTTCTTCTCCTTCTTCTTCTACATCTTGTAATTCTTCTTCTTATTATTATTCTTCATCTTCTACATCGTCTTGTTCTTCTTTCTTTTCTTTTTCTTCTTCTACTACTTCTTCTTTTACTTCTTCTTCTTGATCATCATAATCATCAACATCTTCGATTTCTTAATGTTCTTCCTCCTCTTCTTCTTCTTCTACTACTACTACTACTTCCTTTTCTTCTTCTTCTTCTTGTTCTTCTTCTTCTTCTTCTTCTTCTACTTCTACATCTTTTTCTTCTTCTTCTCCCACATCTTCTTCATCTTTATCTTCTTCTTCTTCTTCTTCTTCTTCTTCTTTTTCTTCTTTTTCATCTTCTTCATCTTCTTCTTCCACATCTTCATCATCATCATCTTCTTCTTCTTCTTTTTCTTCTTCTTCCTCAACATTTTCTTTTATTTCTTCCTCTTCTTCATCTTCTTCTTCTTCCTCTTGTTCTTCTTCATCTTTAGCATCTTTACTCCTTCTTTTTCTACTCCTTTTTCTTCTACATCTTCTTCTTCTTCTTCATCTTCTTCTTCTTCTTCTTCTTCTCCATCTTCTTCATGTTCTTCAACTTCTTATAATTTTTCTTCTTATTCTTCTTCTTATTATTATTCTTCTTCTTCTTCTTCTTCTTCTTCTTCTACTACTTCTTCTTGTTCTTATTCTTCTTCTTCATCTTTTTCTTCTTCTTCTTCTTCTTCTTCTCCTTCTATTCTTCTTCTTCATCTACTTCTTCTTCTTCTTCTTCTTCTAGTACTTTTACTTCTTCTTTGCCTTCTTCTTCCTTGTCTTCTTGTTCTTGTTGGTCTTCTTCTTCTTCATCTTCTTCATGTTCTTCTAGTTCTTCTTCTTCTTCGTCTTCTTCTTCTTCTTCCTCCTTCTTCTTCTTCACCTTCTTCATCTTCTTTTGTACTCCTTCTTCTTGCTCTTTTTCTTGTTCTTCTTCTTCTTATTATTATTCTTCTTTTTGTTCTTTTTCTTCGTCACTATCTTCTTCTTCTTCTTCCTATTCTCGTTCTTCTTGTTCTTCTTCTTCATCTTCTTCTTTTTCATCTTCTACTTCATCATCATCATCTTCTTCTTCTTCTTCTTTTTCTTCTTCTTCTTCTTCTTCTTCTTCTATTCTTCTTCTTCTTCTACTACTACTACTTCATTTTCTTCTTATTCTTCTTTTTCTCCTTCTCCTTCTTCTTCTTCTTCATCATCTTCTTCTTCCTTCTCTTCTTCTTATCCTTCTTCTTCTTCTTCATCT
>JAIUJO010001776.1:145000-147500 GCA_023846275.1 Vanilla planifolia
TCATCTTCATCTTCTTCTTCTTCTTCTCCTAATTCTTCCGCTTCTTCTTCTCTTTCTTCATCTTCTTCTTCATATTCTTTTTAATCATCATCATCTTCTTCTTCTACTTCTTCTTCTTCTTCTTCTTCTTCTTCTTCTTCTTATTCTCCTCTGCATCTTCCTCGCCTTCTTCTGCTTCTTCATCATCATCAGCATCTTCTTCTTTTTCTTTTCCTTCTCCATCATCTTCTCGTTCTTATTCTTTTTACTTCTATTGCAACTACTACTACAAATACTACCACTTCTTCATGTTCTTCTTAAGCTTCTTCTTGTTCTTCTTTTTCTTTTTCTTCTTTTTCTTCCACTTCCTCTTGTTTTTCTTCCTCTTCTGCTACTACTACAACTGCTACTTCTTCTTCCTCTTTTTCTTTTTCTTCATTTTCTTCTTTTTCTTCTTCGATTTCTTCTTCTTCTTCTTCTCCTTAATCTTCTTCTTCTTCTTCTTCCTCCTCTTCCACCTCCTTTTCTTCCAATTGTTCCTCTTTTTTTTGTTCATCTTCTACTTCTTCATCGAGTTTTTCTTCCTCTTCTTCTTCTTATTCTTCTTCTTCTTCTTTTGCTGCTTCTTCTTTTTCGTCTTCTACTTCTTCTTTTTCTTCCTTGTTTTCTCCTTATTTTTCTTCTTCCGCTTCTTCTACTTCTTCTTTCTCTTCTTCTTCATCTTCTTCCTCTTCTTCTTCTTCTTCCTCCTCCTCCTCTTCTTTCACCTCTTCTTCTTTTTCTTCTTGCCCTTCTTATTATTTTTATTCTTCTTCTATTTAAAATTCATCTTCTTCTTCTAATTCTTCTAATTCTTCTTCTTCTATCACTATTTCTTCTCTAATTACTACTTATTTTTTTCATCTTCTTCTTCTTTTTTGTTCTTCTTCCTCAACTTTTTCTTCTTCTCCTTCTTATTCTCCTTCTTCCTCTTAAATATCTTCTTCTTCTTCTTCTTCATTTTCTACATCTACTTGTTCTTCTTCCTCCTTTTTCTTCATCTTCCACCTCTGTTTCCTCTTCCTCTTCTTCTAATACTTCTTCTTGTTCTTCTTCTTCTTCTTCTTCTTCTTCTTCTTCTACTTCCTCTTCTTCTTCTTCTACTACTTCTTCCTCTTCTTCTTCTTCTTTTTCTTCTTCTTCTTCTTCGTCTTCTTCTTCTTCTACTTCTTCTATTACTTCTCTTTCATCTTTTCTTCTCCATCTTTTTCTTGGTCTTCTTCTTTATCTCCATCGTCTTCTTCTTCTTCTTCTACTCCTTCTCCCTCTCCTTCATCTTCTCCCTTTTCTTATTCTTTTTCTGCTTCTTCTTCATCATCTTCTTCTTGCTCTTCTTCTTCTTTTTCTTCTAGTACTACTACTACTTCTACTTCCTCTTCTTCTATTTAGTTTTATTCGTCACCTTCTTCTTCTTCTACTTCTTCTTCTTCTATTTCTTAACCTTTTTCTTCTCCTTCGTCGTCTTCTTCTTCTTCTTCACATTCTTTCTCCTACTCTTCTTCAACTTCTTCTTATTCCTTTTCTTCCTCTTATTCTTCTTCTTCTTTGTCTAATTCTTCTTCGTCTTCAAATTCTTCTTCTTTTTCTTCTTCTTCTTCTTTTTTGTCTTCTTCTTGTTCTTCTTCTTTTTCTTATTTGTCTTCTTCTTCTTCTTCTACTACTACCACTACTTCTTCTTCTTCTTCTTCTTCCTCTTCTTCTTCTTCTACTACCACTACTTCTTCTTCTTCTTCTTCTTGTTTGACTTTTTCCTTTCTTCTTCTTTTTCTTCTTCAACTTGTTATTAGTATTCTTCTTCATCTTCTACTTCTTCTTCTTGTTCTTATTCTTCTTCTTCTTCTTCTTCTTCTCCTTTCTCTTCTACTTCTTCTTCGTCTTCTTCTTCTTCGTCTTCTCATTCTCCTTCTTCTCCTTATTCCTCTTCTTCTTTTACTCCTCTTTCTTCTTCCTCTTCATCTTCTTCTTCTTTTCTTCATTTTCTTCTTCTTCTTCACCTCCACCTTTTTCTTCATCTCCTTCTTCTTGTTCTTATTCTTCTTCTTCTTCTTCTTCTTCTTCTTCTTCTTCTTCATCTTCTTCTTTTACTTCTTCATTCTTCTTCTTCTTCAAGTTCTACTTCTTCTACTTCCTCTTGTTCTTGTCTGTTTTCTTATTTTCTTATTCTTTTATTCTTCTTCTTCTTCTTCTTCTTCTTCTTATTCTTTTTCTTCTTCTCCTTCTCATTCTTCCACTTCTTCTTCTTCTTCTTCCCTTTCTTCCACCACCTCTTCTTCCTCTACTTCTTCTTTTTCTTCTTTCTCTATTTTATTATAACCTTCTTCTTCTTCTTCTTCTTCTTCTTCTTCTTCTTCTTCTTCTTCGTCTTCTTCTTTCTCCTTATTCATCTTCTTCTTCTTCTACTTCTACTTCACCTTCTTCTCCCTTGTTTACTTGTTGTTCTTAATTTTCTTCTTCATTTTCTTCTTCTCCTTCTTCTTCTTCT
>JAIUJO010001776.1:150000-152500 GCA_023846275.1 Vanilla planifolia
TTTCTACTTTACTTCTTCTTCTTCTTTTTCTTCTTCTTCCTCTTCTTCTTCTTCCTCTTATTCTTCTTCTTCTTCCTTTTCTTATTGTTGTTCTTCTTATTATTATTATTCTTCATATTCTTTTTCTTTTACAACTTCTTCTTCTTCTTCATCATGCTCTTCATCTTGTTCATCTTTTTCTTCATAATCATCTTCTTCTTCTTCTTCTTTCTACTGTTCCTCTTTGTAATCATCATCATCATCATCTTCATCTTCTTCTTCTTCCTCATCATCGTCTTCTTTTTCTTCCTCTTCTTCTTCATCTTCATCATCATCATTATCTTCTTCTTTTTCTTCTTCCTCATTATGTTTGACATCTTCATTTTCTTATTCTTCTTCTTCATCTTCTTCCTCTTCGTGTTCCTCTTCTTCTTCTTTTCTTCTTCTTTTTTTCTTTCTTTTTGTCTTCGTTTTCTTCTTCTTCTTTTCCTTCTTCATCTTCATCTCCTTCTTCTTCTTCTTCTTCTCCTTTTCTTCTTCTTCTTCTTCTTCTTCTTCTTCCTCTTTTTCTTGTTTTTCGACATGTTATTCTTCTTCTTCCTCTTGTTCTTCTATTTCTTCTTTTTCTTCTTCTTCGTCTTCTTCTTCTTCTTCTTCTTCTTCCCCTTCTTCTTCTTCTTCTTTTTTTTCTATTCTTCTTCTACTTAGTTTTCTTCTTCAACTTCTTCTTCTTCTTCTTCTTCTTCTTCTTCTTCATTTTCTTCTTCATCTTCATTTTTTTCGTCTTCGTCTTCTTCTTCTCCTTCTTACTCTTCCCCTTCTTCTTCTCTTTCTTCTTCTCTTTCTTCTTCTTCTTCTTCTTCTCCTACTTCTTCCTCTTCTTCGACTACTACTACTTCTTCTTCTACTTATTATTATTATTATTATTATTATTATTCTTAAATTTCCTCTTCCTGTTCTTCTTCTTGTCGTCTTCTTCTTCTCCTTCTTCGTCTCCTTCTTTGTCTTCTTGTTCTTCTTCTTCTTGTTCTTCGCCTTCTTCTTCTTCAACTTCTTGTTCTCCTTCTTCTTCTTCTCTTTCTCCTTCTTCTTCTACCACTTCTTTTTCTTCATCTTCCTCATCATCATCATCATCATCTTCTTCTTCTTCTTCTTTGTCTTATAGTTCTTCTTCTTCTTCTACTTCTTCTCTTCATCATGTTCTTCTTCTTCTTTGTCTTCTTCTTCTTCTTAATCATCATCTTCTTCTTTGTCTTCTTCTTCTTCACCTTCTTCTTCTTTTCAAGGTATTTTTCTTCTTGTTCTTCTTCCTTCTCTTCATCATCATCATCTTCTTCTTCTTCTTCTTCAGCTTCTTCTTCATCTTCTTCTTCTTCTTCCAAGTCTTCCACTTCTTCTTCTTCTTCTTCTTCTTCTTCTTCTTCTTCTTCTACTAGTTCTAGTTCTTTTTTTCATCTTTTTCTTCATCTTCTTTTTCTTCTTCTACTTCTTTTTCCTTTTCTTCTTCTTCTTCATCATCTTTTTCTTCCTCTTGTTCTTCTTCTTCTTCTTCTTCGTCTTCTTCTTCTTCTTTGTCTACTTCTTCTTCCTTCTACTTCATCTCTATCTTCTTCTTCTTCTTCTTCTTCTTTTACTTCTTCCTCTTCCTCTTCTTCTTCTTCTTCTTCTTCTTCTTCGTATTCTTCTTCTTCTTCATAATCTTCCTCCTCATCTTCTTCTTAACCTTTTTATCATCATCTTCTTCATCTTTGCCTTCTTTTTCTTCTTCTTCTTCTTCTTCTCCTGCTTCTTCTTGTTCTTCTTCTTTTTCTTTTTCATCTTTTTCATCTTCTTCTTCTACTCCTTATTCTTCTTCTTCTTCTTTTTCTTCTTCTTATTCATCATCACCATCATCATTATCATCATCATATTCTTCTTCTTCATCTTCATCGTGACCATCTTAATCATCATCGTGGTCATCTTTTTCTTCTTCTCCTTCTCTTTCTTCTTCTTCTTCTTCTGCTTCTTCTTCCCCTTCTTCTTCTTCTCCATCTTCTTCTTCTCCTCCTTCTCCTCCTCCTTCTTCTTCTCCCTCTTCTTCTCCTTCTACATCTTCTTCTTCTTCTTCTTCTTCCTCATCTTCTTCTTCTTCTTCTTCTTCTTCTTCTTCTTCTCCACCTTCTTCTTCTTTTTCCTCTTTTTCTTCTTGTTCTATTTCTTTGTCTTCTTCTTCATCCTCATGTTCTTCTTCTTGTATTACTACTTTTTCTTCGTCTTCTTCTTCTTCTTCTTCTTCTTCCTCTTCTCTTTCATCTCCTTCTTCTCCATGTTCTTCTTCTCCTTCTTCTTCTCCACCTCCATCTTCTTCTTCTTCTCCTTCTTCTTCTTCTATATCTTCTTCTTCTTCGTCTTCTTCTTCTTTTCCTTCTTCATTTTCTTCTTCTTTTCTTCTTGTTCTTGTTCTTTTTCTTTGCCTTCTTCATCATCTTCTAGTTCTTCTTCTTCTTCTACCTCTTTTTGTTCTACTTCTTTGTCTACTTCT
>JAIUJO010001776.1:157500-167500 GCA_023846275.1 Vanilla planifolia
TCTTTTTTAATCTTTTTCTACTTCTTTTTCTTCTTCTCCTTCTTCTTCACCTTCTTTTTCATCTTCTTCTACATCTTCTACTTCTTCATCATCTTCTACTTCTTCTTCTTCTCCTTCTTCTTCTTCTTCTTCTTGATCTTCTTCTTCATCTTCTTCTTTCTTTTCTTCTTCTTTATTGACATCTTCTTCTCCTTCTTCTTCGCCTTCTTCTTCTTCTTCTATGTTTTCTCCTTCTGCTTTTTCGTATCCTTCTTCCTGTTCTTCCTCTTCTTCTTCATCTCATACTCCCTCCTCTCCATCTTCTGCTTCTTCTTCTTCTTCTTCGTCTTCGTCTTATTCTTATTCTTCTTAATCTTCTTCTTCTCATTTTCTTCCCCTTCTATTCTTGCTCTTCTTCATCTTTTTCTTCTTCTTCTTTGCCCTCTCCCTCTTCTTGTTCTTTTTCTTTTCTTCTTATTCTTTTTGTTCTTCTTGTTCTTCTTTGTCTTCTTTTTCTTCATCATCTTCTTCATCTTCATCTTCTTCTTCTTCTTCTTCTTCTTCTTCTTCTTCTCCTTCTTCTCCTTCTTCTTCTCCTTCTCCTCATCCTCCTCCTTTTTCTCCTTCTTCTATTTCATCATCATCATCTTCTTCTTTTATTTCATCATCATCTTCTTCTTCTTCTTCGTCTTCTTCTTCTTCTTCGTCTTCTTCTTCTTCTTTTTCTTCTTCTTCCTAAGCTACTTGTTTTATTTTTCCTTCTTCTTCTTCTTCTTCTTCTCCCTCTTTTTCTTTGCCTTCTTCTTCTTATTCTTATTCTTCTTCTTCTTCTTCTTTTCCATCTTTGTCATCTTCTCCTGCTTCTTTGACATCTTCTTCTTCTTCTTCTTCTTTGTTTTCATTTTCTTCATCTTCTTCTTCTTCTTCCTCTGCTTCTTCTTCATCCACTTCTACTTCTTCTTCATCCACTTCTACTTCTTCTTCACCTTCATCTTCTTCTTCTTCATCTTCTAATTCTTCTTGTTCTCCTCCTCCTCCTTCTTCTTCCACTTATTCATCTCCTCCTTCAACTTCTTCTTCTTCTTTTTCTTCTTCTGTTTTTCATCTTCCACTTCTTCTAATTCTACTTTTTCTTCTTATTCTTCTTCTTCGTTGTCTTCTTCTTTTCTTCCTCTTCTTCTTCATCTTTAATATTATCTACTTCCATTTCTTCTTCATTTTATTCTTCTTCTACATCTTCTTCTTCTTCTTCTTGTTGCTGTTCTTCTTCTTCTTCTTTTTCTTCTTCCAAATCTTCTTCTTCTTCTTTGTCTTCTTTTCTTTGTCCTCATCTTCACATACTTCACCATCTTCTTCTTCTTCCTCCCCTTCATCTTCTTCTTCTTCTTCTTTATCCTCATCATCAACATCTTCTTCTTCTTCATCTTCTTCTTATTCTTCTTCTTCTTCTTCTTCTTCTTCTTCTTTTCTTCTTCTTCTCCTTCTTCTCCATCTTCTCCTTCTCCTTCTTCTTCTTCTTCCTCTTCTCCTTCTTCTTCTAAGTTTTCTTCTTCTTCTTCTTCATCATCATCTTCATCTTTTTCTTCTTCTTTTTGTTCTTCCTTATTCCCTTCTTCTTCTTGTTCCTCTTGTTGTTATTGTTGCTGTTGTTGTTCTTCTTCTTCTTCTCCTTCTTCTTCCTCTTCTTCATCATAATCATCGTCAACATCGTCATCTTATTCTTTTACTTCTTCTTCTTCTTCTTCCGCTTCTTTTTCTTCTTCTTCCTCTTCTTCTACTTTTTTGTCTTCTTCTTCTTCTTCTGCTACTCATTCCTCTTCTTCGTCTTCTTCTTGTTCTTCTTCTTCTACTACTTTTTTTTCTTCTTTATCTTCTTCTTCTTCGCCTACTTCTTCTTCTTCGCCCCATTCTTCTTCTTCTTCGCCTTCGTCGTCATCTTATTCTTCAACATCATCTTCTTCTTCTTCTTCTTTTCCTTCTTCTACTTTTTCTTCTTCTTCATCTTTTTCTTCTTCCACTTCATCTTTTTCTTCTTCTTCATCTTGTTCTTCTTCTGCTTCTTCTTCTTCTTCTTCTTTGTTTTCATCATCATCTTCTTCTTCTTTTCAGATTCTTGTTCTTTTTGTTCATCTTCTTTTTCTTCTTCTTCATCTTCCTCTTCTTTGTCTTTTCTTCTTCTCTTTCTCATTCTTCCTTTTCTTCTTGTACTTCATCTTCTTCTTCTTTGTCTTCGCCTTCTTTTTCTTGTTCGACTTCATCTTCTTCGTCATGTTCTTCTTCTTCTTCTTCCTTTTCTACTACTTCTACTTCTTTTTCAATCTTTTTTTATTCTTCTACTTGTTCTTCTTCTTTTTCTAATTCTATTTTATCTTCTACTACTTTATCTTCTTCTTCTTCTTCTTCTCTTCATCTCCTCCTTCTTCACCTTTTTTTTCTTCCTCTTCCTCTTCTTCTTCTTCTCCTGTTTCTTTTTGTTCTTCTTCTTTTTCAACTCCATCTTCTTCTTCTTCTTCAGCTTCTTTTACTTATTCTTCATCTTCGTCTTCTTCTTCTTCGTCTTATTCATCCTTGTCTTTTTCTTCTTCTCTCTCTTTCTTCCCCTTCTTCTTCTTCTTATTCTTATTCTTCTCCTTCTCCTTCTTCTACTTCGTCTTCTTTTTCTCTTTCTACTTCGACTTCATCTTCTTCTTCATCATCATCTTCTTCTTCTTCTACTTCATTTTATTCTTCTTCTTATTCTTCTACTTGTTCTTCTTTTTCATCTTCTTTCATTTCATCTTCCTCCTCTTCTTCATCTTCTTCCCATTCTTCTGGTTTCTCTTCCAATCTTCATGTTCATCATCTTCGTCTTGTTTTTCTCCATCTTCTTCTTCTTCTTCTTCTAAATCTTCTTCTTCATCTTCTTCTTCTTCTTCGCATTGATCATCTTCTTCTTCTTTAACTTCTTTTCCTTATTCTTCATATTATTATTCTTCTTCTTCTTTGAGTTGTTCTTCTTCATCATCATCATCTTCTTCTTCTTCTTCTTCTTTTTTTACTGTCTTCTTCTTTTTCTTCTTCTTTTTCTTCTTCACCTACTTCCTCTTCATCTTCGTCTTCTTCTTCTTCTCCTCCTCCTCCTCCTCCTCCTCCTCCTTCTTCATCTTCTTCTCCTTCTTATTCTTCTTCTTCATCATCTTCTTCTCCTTCTTCTTCTTAATCTTCTTCATCTTTTTTTCTTCTCCTTCTTGTTCTCTTTCTTCTTCTTCTTCTTCATTTACTTCTTCTTTGTCTTCTTCTTCTACTTGTTTTGCTTCTTCTTCTTCTTCTTCTTCTTCTCCTTGCTCTTTGTCTTCTTCTTTTACTTATTCTTCTTCTACTGCTTTGACATCTTCTTCTTCTTCTTCGTCTTCTTCATTTTCTTCTACTTGTTCTTCTTCTTTGTCTTTTTCTTCTTTGTATTCTTCTTCTTTGACTTCTTCTTCTTCTTCTTCTTCTTCTTCTTCTTCCTCTTCTTCTTTTTCTTCTTCTGCATTTTCTCCTTCTTCTTGCTATTCTTCTCCTTCTCTATCTTCTTCTTGTTGATCTCCTTCTTCTTCTTTTTCTTCTTCTTTTTCTTCTTCTTCTTCCTCTTCCTCTTCTTTGGCTTCTTCTACTTCTTCTTCTTCTTCTTCTTCTTCTTCTTCCTCATCTTCATTCTCTTCATCTCTTTCTTCTTCTTCTTCATCTTCATCTTCTTCTTCTTCTTTTGTCAATTATTCTCCTTCTTCTTGTCTTTCTTTACTTTCTACTTTTTCTTCTTCACCATCACCTTCTTCTCCTTCTTCTTCCTATTCTTCTTTTTCCTATTCTTCTTCTTCCATTTCTTTGTCTTCTTCTTCTTTATCTTTGTCTTCTTTTGCTTTGTCTTCCCCTTGTTCTCCTTCTTCTTCTTCTACTTTTACATCTTCATCCTCTTCTTTTTCTTATTTTTATTCTTTATCTTCCTCTTCTTCATATACTTCATCTTCTTCTTCTTCTTCTTCTTTGTCCTCTTCTTCTTCTTCTTCCTATTCTTTATCTTCTTCTTCTTCTTCTTCTTTTTCTTCTTCAGCTTCTTCTTCTTCCCCTTCTTCTTCATCCACTTTTTTTTCTTCTTCTTCTTTGTCTTCGACTTCTTCTTCTTTGACTTCTTCTTCTTCTACTTCTTCTTCTTCTTCTTCTTAATGTTCTTCATCTTCTTCTTATTCTTCTTCTTTTTCTTCCTTCCTCTTCTTCTTCTACTACTACTACTACTTCTTCTTTTTCTTCTCCTTCTTCTTTTTCTTCTCCTTTTTCTTCTTTTTCTTCTTCTTTCTTATCCTTGATTTCATCTAATTTCTCCAATTCTTCTTCTTCTTCTTGTTCTCCTTGTTCCTCCTCTTCTTCTCCGTTATCTTCTTCGACATCATATTCTTCTTCTTTACCATCGTCTTCTTCTTCTCCTAGTTCTTCCACTTCTTCGCTTTTATCTTCTTCGACTTCATATTCTTCTTCTTTATCATCATCTTCTTCTTCATAATCATCTCCATGTTCTTATCCTTCTTCTTCAACATCATCCACTTCTTCTTCTTCTTCTTATTCTTATTCTTCCTCTTCATCTTCTTTTTCTTCTTCTTTTTCTTCTTCTTCTTTTCCTCCTCTTATTTCTTCTTCTTCTCCTTCTTCTTCTTCTCCTTCTTCTTCTTCTCTTTCTTCTTCGACTTCATCTTCTTCTTAATCATCATCTTCCTCTTCTTCTACTTCTTTTTATTCTTCTTCTTATTCTTCTAATTGTTCTTCTTTTTCTTCTTCTTATTCCTCTTCTTATTCTCATTTTACTTCATCATCTTTCATTTCATCTTCCTCCTCCTCTTCTTCATCTTCTTTCCAATCTTCTGGTTTCCCTTCCAATCTTTATCTTCATCGTCTTCGTTTTCTTTTTCTCCATCTTCTTCTTCTCCTTCTTCTTCTTCTTCTAATTCTTCTTCTTCTTTGCATTGATCTTCTTCTTCTTCTTTAACTTCCTTTCCTTATTCTTCTTTTTCTTCTTCTTTGAGTTGTTCATCTACATCATCATCATCTTCTTCTTCTTCTTTTTCTACTTTGTCTTCTTCTTTTTCTTCTTCTTTTTCTTCTTCACCTTCTTCCTCTTCATCTTCGTCTTCTTCTTCTTCTTCTCCTCCTCCTCCTCCTCCCTCTTCTTCTTTTTCTTCATCTTCTTCTCCTTCTTCTTCTTCATCATCTTCTTCTCCTTCTTCTTCTTCTTCTTCTTCTTCTGCTTCTTCTTCTTCTTCTTCTTCTTCTTCTCCACCTTCTTCTTCTTCTTCTTCTTATTCTTCTTCTTCTTCTTCTTCTTTATCATTGTCTTCTTCTTTTTCTTCTTTTTTTGCTTCTTCTTCTTTTCCTTCTTCTTCATCTTCTTCTTGTTCTTGTTCTTCTTCTTCTTCTTCTTCTTTTCTTTGATTTCTTCATCTTCTTCTTCGTCAACTTTTTCTTCTTCTTCTTCTTCTTCTTCTCGTTCTTCTTTGTCTTATTCTTCTTCTTCTTCTTCTTCTTCTTCTTCTTAGTCTTCTTCTTCTTCCTATTATTATTATTATTGATCACCTTCTTCGTCTTCTTCTTCTTCTTCTTCCTCGTGTTCTACTTATTCTTCTTCTTCTTGCTCTTTTTCTTTGTCTTCTTCCTCTTCTTCTTCGTCTTCTTCTTTCCCTTCTTCTTCAGCTTATCCTTCATTTTTTTTATTTTCTTCTTCTCCTTCTTCATTTTCTTCTTCTTCTTCTCCTTCTTTATCTTCTTCAACATCTTCTTTTTCCTCTTTTCCATCTTCTTCGTCCACTTCTCCTTCTTTTTTTCATCATCATCACCTTCTTCTTCTTCTTCCTTCTCTTCTTCACCCTCTTCTTCTTTTTCTTCTTTTGTTCTTTTTCTTATTCTTCTTCTTCTTCTTCTTCTTCTTCTGCTTATCTTTCTTCTTTATCTCCATCCTCTTCTTCTCGTTCTTCTTCGTCTTCTTCTTCTTCTTCTTCTTCTACTTCGTCTTCTTCTCCTTCTTCTTCTTCTTCTTCTTCTTCCTCTTCTTCTTTGTCTTCTTCTACTTTTTCTTCTTCTTTGTCTTCTTCTTCTTCTTCAACTTTTTCTTCTTCTTCTTCTTCTTCTTCTTCTTCTTCCTCTTCTTCTTCTTCTTCTTCTTCTTCTTCTTCCTCTTCTTCTTCTTCTTCTTCTTCTTCTCCTTCTTCTCCCTCTTCTTCTTCTTGTTCTTCATCATCTTCTTATTCTTCCTCTTCATCTTCTTCTTCTTCTTCTTCCTTTTTTTCTTCTTAATCTTCTTCTTCTTCTTCTTCTTCTTCTTCTTCTTCTTTTCCTTTTCTCCTTCTTTTTCATTTCTTTCCTCTTCTTCTTCTCGTCCATGCACTTCTTTTCCTTCTCCTTCTTCTTCTTCTTCTTCTTCTCCTCCTCCTTCTACAAGTTTTTCTTCATCTTCTTCTTCTTCTTTTTCATCTTCGTCTTCTTCTTCTTCTTCTTTTTCTTCTTCTTCTTTTTTTCTTCTCCTTCTTCTTCTTCTTCTTCCTCTTCTTCTTCTTCTTCTCCTTCTTCTTTCCATCTTCTCCTTCTCCTTCTTCTTCCCCTTCTTCTTCTTCGACTTCTACTTCTTCTACTTTTCGTCGTCTTCTTCTTCTTCATCTTCTTTATCTTATTCTTCCTATTCTTCTTCTTCTCTTCTCTTTCTTCTCCACCTTCTTCTTTTTTTCTACTTCTACCACTACTTTTTCTTCTTCTTCTTCTACAACTTCATCGTCTTCTTTTTCTTCTTCTTCTTCTTCTTCTTCTTCTTTTACTTCTCCTTCACCATGATCTTCTTATTGTTCGTCATCTTCTTCTTCTTCTCCTTCTTCTACTTCGACTTCTTCTTCTTCTTCTACTTCTTCTCTTCTTCTTCTTCTTCTTCTTCTTCTTCTTCTTCTTCTTCTCATTCTTCCACTTTTTCTTCTTTGTCTTCTTCTTTTTTTTCTTCTTTACTTCTTCTTCTTCTTCTTCTTCTTCTTCTTCTTCCTCTTCTTCTTCTTCTTCTTCCTTTTCTTATTGTTGTTCTTCTTATTATTATTCTTCTTCTTCGTCATATTCTTTTTCTTTTACAACTTCTTCTTCTTCTTCATCATCCTCTTCATCTTGTTCATCTTTTTCTTCATAATCATCTTCTTCTTCTTCTTCTTTCTACTCTTCCTCTTCGTAATCATCATCATCTTCATCTTCTTCTTCCTCATCATCGTCTTTTTTTTTCTTCCTCTTCTTCTTCATCTTCATCATCATCATTATTTTCTTCTTCTTCTTCTTCCTCATTATGTTTGACTTTTTCATTTTCTTATTCTTCTTCTTCACCTTCTTCTTCTTCGTGTTCTTCTTCTTCTTCTTTTCTTCTTCTTTTTTTCTTTCTTTTCGTCTTCTTTTTCTTCTTCTTCTTCTCCTTCTTCATCTTCATCTCCTTCTTCTTCTTCTTCTTCTCCTTTTCTTCTTCTTCTTCTTCTTCTTCTTCCTCTTTTTCTTGTTTTTCAACTTGTTATTCTTCTTCTTCGTCTTGTTCTTCTTCTTCTTCTTTTTCTTCTTCTTCTTCTTCTTCTTCTTCCCCTTCTTCTTCTTCATCTTTTTTTTCTATTCTTCTTCAACTTAGTTTTCTTCTTCAACTTCTTCTTCTTCTTCTTCTTCATTTTCTTCTTCATCTTCATTTTCTTCGTCTTCGTCTTCTTCTTCTCCTTCTTACTCTTCCCCTTCTTCTTCTCTTTCTTCATCTTCTTCTTCTTCTACTCCTACTTCTTCCTCTTCTTCGACTACTACTACTTCTTCTTCTTCTTCTTCTAATTATTATTATTATTATTATTATTATTATTATTATTATTATTATTATTATTATTATTATTATTATTCTTAAATTTCCTCTTCCTGTTCTTCTTCTTGCCGTCTTTTTCTTCTCCTTCTTCTTCTCCTTCTTTGTCTTCTTGTCTTCTTCTTCTTGTTCTTCGCCTTCTTCTTCTTCATCTTCTTGTTCTCCTTCTTCTTCTTCTCTTTCTCCTTCTTCTTCTACCACTTCTTTTTCTTCATCTTCCTCATCATCATCATCATCATCTTCTTCTTCTTCTTCTTTGTCTTATAGTTCTTCTTCTTCTTCTTCTTCTCTTCATCATGTTCTTCTTCTTCTTTGCCTTCTTCTTCTTCTTAATCATCATCTTCTTCTTTGTCTTCTTCTTCTTCTCCTTCTTCTTCTTTGTCTTCTTCTTCTTCTCCTTCTTCTTCTTTTCAAGGTATTTTTCTTCTTGTTCTTCTTCCTTCTCTTCATCATCATCATCTTCTTCTTCTTCTTCTTCAGCTTCTTCTTCATCTTCTTCTTCTTCTTCCAAGTCTTCCACTTCTACTTCCTCTTCTTCTTCTTCTTCTTCTACTAGTTCTAGTTCTTTTTTTCATCTTTTTCTTCATCTTCTTTTTCTTCTTCTACTTCTTTTTCTTCTTCTTCTTCATCATCTTTTTCTTACTCTTGTTCTTCTTCTTCTTTTTCTTCGTCTTCTTCTTCTTTGTCTACTTCTTCTTCTTCCTTCTACTTCATCTCTATCTTCTTCTTCTTCTTCTTCTTCTTTTACTTCTTCCTCTTCCTCTTCTTCTTCTTCTTCTTCTTCTTCTTCTTCTTCTTTGTATTCTTCTTCTTCTTCAAAATCTTCCTCCTCATCTTCTTCTTAACCTTTTTTATCTTCATCTTCTTCATCTTTGCCTTCTTTTTCTTCTTCTTCTTCTTCTTCTCCTACTTCTTCTTGTTCTTCTTCTTCTTCATCTACTTCTTCTTCTTTTTCTTTTTCATCTTTTTCCTCATCTTCTTCTACTCCTTATTATTATTCTTCTTCTTCTTCTTCTTCTTATTCATCATCATCATCATCATTATCATCATCATATTCTTCTTCTTCATCTTCAGCGTCACCATCTTAATCATCACGTGGTCATCTTTTTCTTCTTCTCCTTCTCTTTCTTCTTCTTCTTCTTCTTCTTCTTCTTCTTCCCCTTCTTCTTCTTCTCCATCTTCTTCTTCTCCTCCTTCTTCTCCTCCTCCTTCTTCTTCTCGCTCTTCTTCTCCTTCTACATCTTCTTCTTCTTCTTCTTCTTCCTCATCATCATCTTCTTCCTCTTCTTCTTCTTCTGCACCTTCTTCTTCTTCTTTTTCCTCTTCTTCTTCTTGTTTTATTTCTTTGTCTTCTTCTTCATCCTCATGTTCTTCTTCTTCTATTACTACTTTTTCTTCGTCTTCTTCTTCTTCTTCTCCCTCTTCTCTTTCATCTCCTTCTTCTCCATGTTCTTCTTCTCCTTCTTCTTCTCCACCTCCACTTTCTTCTTCTTCTCCTTCTTCTTCTTCTGCATCTTCTCCTTCTTCGTCTTCTTCTTCTTTTCCTTCTTCATTTTCTTCCTCTTTTCTTCTTGTTCTTGTTCTTTTGCTTTGCCTTCTTCATCATCTTCTTGTTCTTCTTCTTCTTCTACCTCTTTTTGTTCTACACTTTGTCTACTTCTTCTTTTTCATAGTCGTCTTCTTCTTCTTCCTCTTCTTCTTCTTCTTCTCCTTCTTCTTCTCCTTTTCTCTATCTTTTTCTTCTTATTCTTCTCCTTTATCTTCTTAATCTTCTTTTACTTCATCTTCTTTACCATCAGCTTCTTCTTCTTCATCATCATCTTCTTCTTCTTGATCGCATTCTTCGTCTTGTTCCTCTACTTCTTCATCGTCTTCTTCATCTTCTTCTTCTTCTTCTCACCCGTCATCTTCCTCCTCTTTTTCTTATTCTTCTTCTACTACTACTTCTTCTTGTTCTTCTTCTTCTTCTTCTTCTTCTTCTTCTTCTTCTATATCAACTTCTTCTTCTTCCTCTTCTTTGTCTTGTTCTTCTTCTTCTTCTTCTTCATCTTGTTTTCTTCTTTGTCCTCTTATGCATCTCCTTCTTCTTCCTTTTCTTCTTCTACTTTTACTTTTTTCTTCTTCTTCTTCTCCTTCATCTCCTTCATCACCTCTTTCTTCTTA
>JAIUJO010001776.1:170000-180000 GCA_023846275.1 Vanilla planifolia
TCATCAACTTCTTCTTCTTTTTCTTCTTCTTCTTCTTTTGCTTCTTCTTCTTCTCCTCCTCCTTCTTCTTCTTTTCCTCCTCCTCCTCCTTCTCCTTTTTCTTCTTCTTCTTCTTCTTCTCCTTCTCCTTCTTCTTCTTCTTCTGATTCCTCCTCTTCTTCTTCTTCTTTATCTTCTTCTTCTTCTTTGCCTTCTTCTTCCTATTCTTCTCCTTCTTCTTCTGCTTATTCTTCCTCTTCCTCTTCCTCTTCTTCTTCTTCTTCTTCTTCTTCTTCTTCTTCTTCATCTTATTCTTTTTCTTGTTCTTCTTCTTCTTCATCATCTTCTTCTTCTCTTTCGTCTTTGTCTTCCTCTTCTTCTTCTTCTTCTTCTTCTTTCCTTTTTCTTCTTTTTCTTGTTCTTCTTCTTCTTCTTCAACTTATTCTTCTTCTTCTTCAAATACTTCTTCTTTTAGTTCTTTATTCCCTTCTTCTTCCTCTTCCTCATTTTCTTCTTCTTATTCTTCTTCTTCATTGTCATCTTCTACTTTTTCTTCTTCTTCTTCTTCTCCTTGAACTTCTTGGTCTTCTTCTTCTTTGCCTTCTTCTTCTTTTTCTTCATCATCATCTTCTTCTTCTCCATGTTCTTCTTCTTCTTCTTCTTTTTCTTCTTCTTCTTCTTATTCCTATACTTCAGTTTCTTCTTCTAATTCTTCTCTTTCTTCTCCTTCTTCCTCCCCTCCTCCTCCTTCTTCTTCTTATTCTTCCTTTTCTCTTTCTTCTTATTCTTCTTATTGTTTTTCTTCTTCTTCTTTTTCTTATTCAACCTCTTCCTCTTCTTTTTCTTCTTCTTCTTCTTCTTCAACTTCATCTTCTTCTTCATCTCCTTCTTCTTCTTCATCCATTACTTTGTCTTCATCTTTTCCTTCTTCTTCTTCTTCTTCTTCCTCTTCTTCTTCTTCAACTTCTTCTCCTTCCTCTTCTTCTCTTCCTTCTTCTCCTTGTACTTCTTCTTCTTCCTCTTCTTCTTCTTCTTCTTCTTCTTGTTGATCCTCTTCCTCTTTGTGTTTTACTTCTTTTTGCTGTTGTTCTTCTTCTTTTCCATATTCTTCTTCTTCTTCTTCTTATTTTTCTTCTTCTTCTTCTTCTTCTTCCTTCTTCTTCTTAATCTTCTTCATGCTTTCTTCTTCTTTTTCTTCTTCTTTCTCGTATTCTTCTTCCTCTCCTTTTTCTTCCTCTTCTTCATCTTCTTCTTCTTCGTCTTCATCCTCTTCTTCTTCGCCTTCTTGTTCTTCTTCTTCTTCTTCTTCTTTTTCTTCTTCTTCTTCTTCTTCTTCTTCTTCTGCTTCTTCTTCCACTTCATCTTCTTCTTCTCCGTCATCTGTCCTTCTTCTTCTTCTTCCTCTTCTGCTTCTTCTTCTTCTTCTTCTTCTTTCTTCTTCTTCTTCTTCATCTTCTTCTTCTTCTTCTTCTTTTACTACCTCTTCTTCTTCTTTTTCTTGTTCTTCTTCTTCTTCTACTTCTTCTCCTCCTCATTCTTCTTTTTCTTCTTCTTCATCCTCTTCCTCTTCTTCTTCTTTGTCTTCTTCCTCTTCTTCTTCTTTTTCTTCTTCTTCTTCTACTTCTTCATCTTCATCTGCTTCATGTTCGTCTTCTTCTTCTTCGTTTTCCTCTTCTTCTTCTTCTTCTTTTACCTCTCCTTGTTCTTCTTGTTTCTCATTATCATCTTCTTCTACTTCTTTTTCATTTTCATCATCATCATCATCATCATCATCTTCTTCTTCTTGTTCCCCTTCTTGTTCTCCTTCTTCTTCATCTTCTTCTACTTCTTCTCCTTTTTCTTCTCCTTCTTCTTCTTTGCGTTCTTCTTCATATCCTTCTTCTTCTTCTTCACTTTCTCCTTCTTCTCTTTGTTTTCTTTTTCTTCCTCCTCGTCTTATTCTTCTTCTTCTTCTCCATTTGTTGTTGTGTTTTTTTTTCTTCTTCTTCTTTTTCTTTTTCTTCATCCCTGTCTACATCTTCATCACGTTCATCATCTTCTTCTTCTTCTCCTCCTACTCAATGTTCCTACTCTTCTTCTTCTTCTTCTTCTTCTTCTTTTCTTCTTCTTCTCCTTTTTCTTCTTATTATTATTCATTGTCTTATTTTTTATTCTTCTTCTACTTCATCTTCTTCTTCTTCTTCTTCTTATTCTTATTCTTCTTTTTCTTTGCCATCTTCTTCTTCTTCTCCTCCTCCTCCTCCTTCTTTGTCTTCTTCTTCATCTTCTTCTTCTTCTATGCCTTCTTCTTCTTCCTCTTCATCTTCTTCTTCTTTTTGTTGTTGTTGTTGTTGTTGTTCTCCTTCTTCTTCTACTACTACTACAACTAATTCTCCTTCTTTTTCTTCTTCTACTTCTTCTTATTCTTCTTCTTCTTCTCCTTCTTCTTCTTCATTTTCGCCTTCTTCTCCTTCTACTTCTACTTCCTCCTTTTCTTCATCGACTTTATCTTCTTCTTCTTCATCTTCTTCCTCTTCTTCTTCTTGATCTCCTACTTCTTCTTCTACTTCTCCTTCTTCTTCATCCACAACATCCTCTTCATCTTTTCCTTCTTCTTTTTGTTCTACATCTTCACCTTATTCTACATCTCTTTCTTCTTCTTCTCTTCTACTTCTTCTCCCTATTCTTGTACTTCTTCTTCCTCTTCTTTTTCTTCTTCTTCTGCTTCATCATCACCATCATCTTCTTCTTCTTCTTCTTTCTGTTCGTCTTCTTCCTCTTTGTATTCTACTTCTTCTTCTAGTTGTTTTTCTTCTTTTTGTTCTTCTTCTTGCTCTTTTTCTTCTTCTTCAACATCATAATCTTCTTCTTCTTGTACTTCATCATCATCATCAACTTCTTCTTCTTCTTCTTCTTCTTCTTCTTCTTCTTCTTCTACTTCTTCTTCTCCTCCCCCTCCTTCTCCATCTTCTCCTTCTTCTTCTCCTTCTTCTCCTTCTTCTCCTTCTTCTTTTTCTTCTTCTTCTTCTTCTTCTTCTTCTTCTTCTTCTTCTTATTCCTCCTCTTCCTCTTCTTTTTCTTCATCTTTTTCTTCATCTCCTTCTAGTTCTTCTTCTTCTTCTTCTTCGTCTGCTTTCCTTCTCCTTCTTCTTCTTCTTCATTTTCTTCTCCTTCTTCTTCTTCTTCTTCTTCTCTCCTTCTTCTTCTTTTTCTTCTTCTTCTTCTTCTTCTTCTTCTTCCTCTTCTTTGTCATCTTATTCTTCTTCTTCTTCTTCTTCCTCTTCTTCTTCTTCAGCTTCTCTTCTTCTCTTTCTTCTTTATCTTCCACATCTTCTTCTTCTTCTTTTCCTTTTTCTTCTTTTTTTTCTTCTTCTTCTTCATCATCATCATCTTCTTCAACTTATTATTCTTTTTCTTCTTTAAATACTTCTTCTTCTGGTTCTTCTTTCCCTTCTTCTTCGGGTTCTTCTTTCCCTTCTTCTTCTTCTTCATCTTCTTCCTCTTCCTCTTTTTCTTCTTCTGATTCTTCTTCTCCATACTCATCTTCTACTTTTTCTTGTTCTTCTTCTTCTCCTTCAACTTCTTGATCTTCTTTTTCTTCTTCTTCTTCCTCTTCTTCTTCTTTGCCTTCTTCTTCATCATCATCTTCTTCTTCTTCTTCTTCATGTTCTTCTTCTTCTTCTTCTTTTTCCTCTTCTTCTTCTTATTGTTATTCTTCAATTTCTTCTTCTAATTCTTCTCATTCTTCTCCTTCTTCCTCCCCTCCTCCTCCTTCTTCTTCCTCTTCTTCTTCTTCTTATTCTTCTTATTATTCTTCTTCTTCTTCTTTTCTTCTTCAACCTCTTCCTCTTCTTTTTCTACTTCTTCTTCAACTTCTTCTTCTTCTTCATCTCCTTCT
This sequence comes from Vanilla planifolia, assembly GCA_023846275.1. NCBI lineage: Eukaryota > Viridiplantae > Streptophyta > Magnoliopsida > Asparagales > Orchidaceae > Vanilla > Vanilla planifolia. The sequence continues at coordinate 173,857 of JAIUJO010001776.1, forward strand.
TCTTCTTCATCCACTACTTCGTCTTCATCTTTTCCTTCTTCTTCTTCTTCTTCTTCTTCCTCTTCTTCTTCTTCAACTGCTTCTCCTTGTTCTTCTTCTCTTTCTTCTTCTCCTTCTTCTTCTTCTTCTTCTTCTTCTTCTTCTTCTTCTTCTTCTTCTTCTTCCTCTTCTTCTTCTTCTTCTTCTTCTTGATCAACTTCCTCTTTGTCTTCTACTTCTTCTCGTTGTTCTTCTTCTTCTTTTCCATATTCTTCTTCTTCTTCTTATTTTTTTTTCTTCTTCTTCTTCTTCTTTCTTCTTCTTCCTCTTCTTAATGCTTTTCTTATTCATTTTCTTCTTCTTTCTCTTCTTCTTCTTCCTCTTTTTTTTCTTCCTCTTCTTCATCTTCTTCTTCTTCGTCTTTATCCTCTTCTTCTTCTCCTTCTTCTTCTTCTTCTTCTGCTTCTTCTTCTTGTTCTTCATCTTCTTCTTCTTTGTAATCTACTTCTCATTCTTCTTCTTCTTCTTCTTCTTCTTCTTCTTCTTCTTCTGCTTCTTCTTCTTCTTCTTCTTTCATCTTCTTCTTCTTCATCATCTTCTTCTTCTTCTTCTTCTTCTTCTTCTTTTACTACTACTTCTTCTTCTTCTTCTTGTGCTTCTATTCTTCTTCTTCTTCTTTTTCCTCTTCTCCTCCTTCTTTTTCTTTTTCCTCTTCTTCTTCCTCTTCGTCTTCTTCATCTTTGTCTTCTTCTTTTTCCTCTTCTTCTCCTTCTTCATCTTCATGTTCTTCATGTTCGCCTTTTTCTTCTTCATTTTCCTCTTCTTCTTCTTCTTCTTCTTTTACTTCTCCTTGTTCTTCTTCTTCCTTATCATCATCTTCTTCTTCTTTTTCTTCTTCTCCTACTCTTCCTCCTCCTTCTACTATTACTTCTTCTTCTTCTTCTTCTTCATCTTCATCTTCATCATCATTATGATCATCAACTTTTCTTCTCCTTCTTTTGCTTCTTCTTATTCTTCTTTTTCTTTTTCTTCTTGTTCTTGTTCTTCTTCATCTTCTTCTTCTTCCTCTCCTTTTTCTTCTCCTTCTTCTTTGCCTTCTCCTTCATATCCTTCTTCTTCTTCTTCACTTTCTACTTCTTCTCTTTGTTTACTTTTTCTTCCTCATCGTCTTCTTCTTCAGCTTCTCCTCCTTCTTCTGCTTCTTCTTCTTCTTTTCTTCTCCATTTTTTGTTGTTGTTGTTTTTTCTTCTTCTTCTTCTTTTTCTTTTTCCTCATCCCAGCCTACATCATCATCATCATCATCATCTTCTTCTTCTTCTACCCCTTCATGTTTTTCGTCTTCTTCAACTTCTTCTTGTTCTTCTTCTCCTTCTTTTTGCTATTCGTCCTCATTTTTATTCTTCGTCATCGTCTTGTTCTTGTTCTTGTTCTTGTTCTTGTTCTTCTTCTTTCTTTTTTACTTTTTCTTCAACTTCGTCTTCTTCTTCTTCTTCTTCTTTATCTTTTACTTCTTCTACTTCTTCATCTCCGCCTTTTTCTTCTTATTTTTCATCTTCTTCTTCTTCCCCCTTTTTCTTCTTATTCTTCTTCTCCTTCTTTTTCTTCTTCTTCTTCCTCCTCTTCTTCTTCTTCTACTTTTTTCTTCTTCTTCTTCTTCTTCTTCTTCTTCTTCTTCATCTTCTTCTACTTCTTCTTCGTCTTCCTTTTCTTCTTCTTCTTCTTCATCTCCTTTCTTTTCTTATTTTTCTTCTCCTTCTTTTTCTTCTTCTTCTTCTTATTATTCTTCTTCTACTTCTTCTATTTCTTCTCCTTCCTCCTCCTATACTTCTTTTTCTTCTTCTTCATCAACTTCTTCTACTTTGTTTTCTTCTCAATCTTCTTCTTCTATCTCTTCTTCATCCTACTCTTCTTCTTCTTCATCGTCTTCTTTGTCTTCTTTTTCTTCTTGTTCATCTTCTTATTCCTCTTCTTCTTCTTCTCCCTCTTCTAATATTACTTTTCCTTGTTCTCCTTCTTCTTCTTCTTCTTCTTCTTTTTCTTCTTCTTTTTTGTCTTCTTCCTCTTCTTCGTCTTCGTCTTCGTCTTCTTCTTCTCCTTCTTCATCTTCTTCTTCTTCTTCTTTCCCATCTTTACCTTCTACTTCTTTTCTTTGGCTTCTTCTTCAACTTCTTCATCTTTCTCTTCTTCTTCTTTTTCTTATCCTTCCTATACTTTTCTTCTTCTCCCATTTCTTCTCCTTCTTCTTCTTCTTCTGCCACTTCTTCCTCTTCTTCTTCTACCTCTTCTTCTTCTCCTTCGACTTCTTCTTCTTCTTCTTCATGTTCATCGTTTTTTGCTTCATCGCGTTTTCTTTTTCTTCTTCTTTTTGATCGTCATCGTCTTCTTCTAGTTCTTCTTCCACTTCTTCTTCTTATTTCTTCTTCTTCTACCTTCTTCTTCTTCTTCTTCTTCTTCTTCTTCTTTTTCTTCTTTTACATCTTCTTCTTCTTCTTCTTCCTCTTATATTTCTTCTTCTTTTCTACTTATTGGCCTTCATCTTCTTCTTCTTCCTCTTCTTCTTCTTCCTAATCTTCTTCTCCTTCTTCTTCTCCTTCTTCTTCTTCTTCAACTTCTTAGCGTTCTTCTTTATGTTCATCTTCTTCTTCTTCAACTTCCGCTTCTTCTTTTTCTTCATTACCTTGTTCTTCTTCTTCGCTTTCATCTTATTCTCTTTCTTCTTGTACTTCTTCTTCTACGCCTTCTTCATCTTTGAATTCTTCTTCTTCTTCTCCCTCTTCTTCTTCGTCCTCTTCTTCTTCTTCTTCTTCTTCTTTTTCTTCTTCTTCATTTCTTATACTTCTTCGTCTTCTTCTTTTTCTTCTTCTTCTTTTTATTCTTCATCATCTTCTTCTTCTTCTACTTTGTCTTGTTCTACTTCTACTTCTTCATTTTCTTTATCTTCTTCTTCCTCTCCTTCTTCTTTTTCATCTTCTTCTTCTCCTTCGTTTTCTTCTTAATCATCTTCATCTTCTTCTTCTTCTTCATCTTCCCCATCTTCTTCTCTTCGATCTTCTTTCTCTCCTCCCTTTTCTTCTTCTTCTTTCCCTCTTATTCTTCTTCTGCTTCTTCTTCTTCATCATCATCTTCTTCTTCTTCTTCTTTGTCTTCATTATCTTCCTCTTCTTTTTTTTTCTTCTTCTTCTTCTTCTTCTTTGTCTCCTTCCTCTTCCTCTTCCACTTCTTCGTCATCTTCTTCTTCGACTTCATCATCTTCTTCTTCGCCTTCTTGTTCCTTCAGTTTTTCACCTTTTCCTTCTTTTTCTTCATTGTCTTCTTCTTCTTCTTCTTCTTGTTCATCATCATCATCTTCTTCTTCTTCTTCTTCTTCTTCTTCTTCTTCTTCATCTTCTACTTCTTTTTTATTCATCATCATCTTCTTCTTCTGCATCATCTTCTTCTACTTCATCTTCTTCCTTTTCTTCTTCCTCTTCTTCTTCTTCTTCTTTTACGTCTTCTTCTTCTTCTTCTTCTTCTTCTTTTTCCAGTTCTTCTTCGTTATCGTTATCCTCTTCTTCTTCTTTTACTTCTGCTTCTTCTTCTTCTTCAACTTTTTTTGGTTTTCCTCTTATTCTTCTTTGCCTTCTTCTTCGTCCTTTTCTTCTTCACCAAGATCTTCCTCAACTTCTTCTTCTTCGAGTTCTTCTTTTCTTCTTCATATTCTTCTTCTTCCTCTTCGACTTCTTCTTCTTCTTCTTCCTCTTCTTCTTTTCTTTCCTCTTCTCCTTTTTATTCTTCTCCCTCTTCTCCTTATCCTTTTTCTTCTTCTTCTGCTGCTTCTCCATCTTCTTCTTGATCCACTTCGTCTCCTTCTTCTTCTTCTTCTTCATCTTCTTCTTCTTCTTATTCTTCTTTTTCTTATTCTTCTTCTTCTTCTTCTTCTTCTTCTTCACATCCTACTTTTTCTTCTTCATCCTCTTCTATTTCTTCTCCTCCTTCTTATTCCTGTTCTTCTTTTTCCTCTTCTTCTTCTTCCATTTCTTTGTCTTACTCTTCTTTGTCTTTGTCTTCTTCTGTTTCGTCCTCTCCGTCTTCTTCTTCTTCTACTTCTACATCTTCATCTACTTCTTCTTCTTCTTTTCCTTCTTCTAATTCTTCTACTACTTTTTTCTTCTTCTTCTACCTTCTTTTTTTCTTCTACTTCTTCTTTTACATCTTCATCGTCTTCTTCTTCTTTTTCTTCTTCATCTTCCTCTACTTCTTCTTCTTCTTTCCTTCTTCTTCTTCTTCTTCTTCTTCCTCTTCTTCTTATTCTTCTTTGTCTTCTTCTTCTTCATCATCTTCTTCCTCTTCTTCTTCTTCATCTTCATATTCTTTGCCATCATCCTCTTCTTCATCAGCATCTTCTTCTTCTTCTATTTCTTCTTCTTCTAGTTCATCTTGTTCTTCTTCTCCATCTACTTCTTCTTGTTTACCTACTTCTTTTTCATCTTCTTCTCCTTCTTCTTGTTCTTCATAATCATCTTCTTCTTCTTCATCATCATCATCTTCTCTGTCTACTGCTTGTACTTCTTCTTCTCCTGCTCGTCCTTCTTCTTCTTCTTCTTCTTCTTCTTCTCCTTCTTCTTCTTCTTTTACTTCTTCTTCTTCTTCTTTTTCTTTTTCTTCATCTTCTTCTTCTTCATCTTCTACTTCTTCTTGTACTTCTTCTTCTTCTTCATCTTCTTCTTATACTTCTTCTTCGTCTTCTTCTACTTCTACTTCTTCTTCTTCTTCTTCTTTGTCTTCTTCTTCTTCTTATTTTCTGTCTTCTTCTTCTTCTTCTTATTCTTCTTCTTTTTATTCTTCTCCATCTTCTTCTTCTTCTTCTTCCCCTAATTGTTCTTTGTCTTCTACATTGTTTTCTTCCACATATTCTTCTTCTTCTTCTACTTCCACTTGTTCTTCTTATATCATCATCTTCTTCTTCTACTTCTTCAACTTCTTCTTCTTCATCATCTTTTCTTCTTATTCTTTTTCTTCATCATCTTCTTATTCTTCTTCTTCTTTCTCTTCTTCCTTGCCTTCTTCTTCTTCTTCTCCTTCTTCTTCTCATCATCATCTTATTTTCTTTCTTTCTTCTTCTTCTTCTTCTTCTTCTTTTCCTTCTTCTCCATCTTTTTCTTTTTTTTCTTCTTCTTCTTCTCATCTTCCTCTTGTTGTTGTTCGTCCATTTCTTCTTCTTCTTCTTCTTTGTATTGTTTTTCTCTTCTTCTTCTTCTTTGTCTTCTTCTTCTTCTTCTCCTTTGTCTTAATCTTTTTCTTCTCTACCTTCTTCTACTTCTTGTTCTTCTCCTACTACTTCTTTTTTTCTTCTTCTTCTTCCTCTTCTTTTTCTACATTTTTGCCTTCTTCTTGTTCTTTTTCTTCTTCATCCTCCTCTAGTTTTTCTTTGTCATCTTCTTCTTCTTCTTTTCCTTCTTCTTCTTGTTCTTCTTATTCTTCTTCTTCAGCTTATCCTTCTACTTCTTCTTCCTTTTCTTCTTCGTCTTCTTCATCTTCACCTTCTTCTTCTTCGTCTTTGTCTTCTTCTTCTTCGTCTTCTTCCTCTTCTACTTCTTCTTCTTCGTCTTTATTTTCTTCTTCTTCTTTTTCTTGTTCTTTCTCTTCTTAAACTTCATCTTCTTCATCTTTATTTTCCTCCTCTTCATCTACCTCTTCTTCTTCTTCTTCTTTTCTTCTTCCTCTTCTTCTTCATCTTCTTCTTCTTCCTCTTCCTCTTCTTCTTCCTTATCTTCTTCTTTCTTTTCTTCTTCATCTTCTTCTTCTTCTTATTCATCTTCTTCTTCTTCTCGTTATTCTTTATTCATCGTCGTCATTATCATCATCTTTTTCTTCTTCTTCTCCTCCTTCTTCTTCTTCTTCTACATCTTCTTCTTGTTCCCCATGTTCTTTTTTTATTCTTCTTTTTCTTCTTGTTCTTCTTCATCTTCTTTTTTTCATCATCCTCTTCATATTCTTCTACTTCTTCGTCATCATCCTCATCTACTTCTTCTTCTTCTTCATCATCATCATCTTCTTTTTCTACATTATCTTCTTCTTCTTCTTCTTCTTTCATTCTTCTTCGACTTGATGCTTTTTTTCTACTTTTTCTTCCTCTCTGACATCTTTTTCTCGTTCTTTTTCTTCTCCTTCATCAATTACATCTTC
>JAIUJO010001776.1:182500-200000 GCA_023846275.1 Vanilla planifolia
TCTTCTTTTTCTTTTACTTCTTCTTCATCTTCTTCTTCTTTGTCTTCTTCTTCCTCTTCTTCTTCTTTTACTCTTTCTTCTTCCTCTTCCGCTTCTTTTTCATCTTCTTCTTTATCTTCGTCTTCTTCCACTTCACCTTCTTCTTCTTCCTCCTCTTCTTCTTCATCTTCCTTTTCTTCTTTGTCTTCTTCTTCTTCTTCTTCTAGTATATCTTCTTCTTCTTCTTGTTCTTCTTCTACTTCTTTCTTTTCTTTGTTCTTCTTCTTCATTCTTCTTCTTCTTCATCTTCTTCTTCTTTTTCTTCTTTTACATCTTCTTCTTCTTCCTCTTCTTCTTCTTCTTCTATGTCCTTTTCTTCTTCTACTTCACCTTCTTCCTCTCATTCTTCTTCTTTTTCTTCTTTTACATCATCATCTTCTTCTTTTACATCGTCTTCTTCACTTTTACTTTTTCGTTTTCTTCTTTATCATCTTCTTCTTCTTTGTCTTCTTATTCTCTTGCTTCTTCTTCTTTTGCTTCCTCTTCTTCTTCTTCTTCTTCTCCATCTTCTTCTTCGTCTTCTTCTTCTTCCTCTTCTTTTTCTTATTATTCTTCTTCTTCTTCTCCTTCTTCACCTTTTTCTTTTTTCTTCTTCATCCTCCTCTTATTATTTTCCTTCTTCTTCCTCTTCTTCTTCTTCCCGTTCTTCTTCTTCCACTTCTTCGTCTTCCTCTTCTTTATCTTTGTCTTCTTCTACTTCGGATTCTCCTTCTTCTTTGTCCTCTTCTTCTTGTTCTTCTATTTCTTCTTCGTCTTCTTCATATTGTTCTTGTTCATCTTCTTATCTTTTTCTTCTTCTTCAAACTCTTCTTCTTTTTCTTCTTCTTCTTCCTTCTTCTTCTTCTTCATCTTTTGCAACTTCTTCTTCTTCTTCTTCTTCTTTTTCTCATTATTCTTCGATTTCTTCTTCTTCATCATCATCTTCTTTCTCTTTTTCTTCTTTCCCTTCTTCATCTTCATGTTCTTTTTCTTCGTCTTCTTCTTCTTCTTCTTCATCTCATTCTTGTTCGTGTTTCTCTTCTTTATCATCTTCTTCTTCTTCTACTCCTCCTCCTCATCCCCCTTCTTCTTCTTCTTCTTCTTCTACTTCTTCTTCCTCCTCTTTTCTTTCATCTTCTTCTTCTTCTTCTTTTTCTTCTTCACCTTTTTCTCCTTCTTCTTCTTCGTCTTCTTCTTCTCTTCTTCATATTCTTCTTCTTCTTTTCCTTCTTTATCTTCTTCTTCTTTCTCTTGGTCTTCTACTTTGTCTTCTTCATCTTCTTCTTCTTCTATTTCTTATCTTCTATTTCTTATAATTCCTATACTTCTTCTTCTCATCCTTCTTCTTCTTCTTCATCATCCACATCTTCCTCATCCTCCTTCCTCATCTACTTCTTCTTCTTTTACATTTTGTTCTTCTTCTTCTTCTTCTTCTTCCTCTTCTTCTTGTTCTTTTCTTCTAATTCATCCTAATCTTCTCTTTTTCTTATTCATCTTGATCTTCTTCTTCTTCCTCTTTTTCTTCTTCCTCTTCTTCTTCTCCAACATCTTCTTCTTCTTCTTCTACTTCTTCTACTTCTTCGTTTTCTGCTTCGACTTCTGCTTCTTGTTCTTCGAATTTTTCTTCTTCTTCTTTGCCTTCTTCTTGTTCTTCTTCTTCACCTTCTTCTTCTCCTACTTCTTCTAGTTCGTCTTCTACACCTTCTTCCTCTTCTACTTCTTTGCTTTCCTCTTCTTATCCTTCTTCTTCTTCTTCACATTCTACTTCTTATCTTTGTTTTCTTTTTCTTCCTCCTCGTCTTCTTCTTCTTCAGCTTCATCTTGTTCATGATCATCCATTTCTTTTTCTTCTTCTTCTTCTTCTTCGTCTTCTTCTTCTTTTCTTTTGCTTCTTTTTCTTCATCTTCTTCTTCTTCTGCTTCTTCTTCTGCTTCTTCTTCCTCTTCATGTTCCACTTCTCTGCCTTCTTCTTCACCTATTTCTTCTTCATCTTCCTCTTATTTTTCCTTGTCAACTTCTTCTTCTTCTTCGTCTTTTTCTTTTTCTTCTTCTTCTTCTGCTTATCCTTCTCGTTCTCCTCCTCCTCCTCCTTCTTCTCCTTCTTCTTCTTCCTCTTCTTCTTCTTCATCATCTTCTTTTTCTTCGTCTTCATGTACTTCTTCTCCGTCTTCCACTTCTTCTTCTTCTTCTTCTTCTTCTTCTTCTTCCACTTCTTCATCTTCTTCTTCTTCTTCCTTTTCCTCTTCTTCTTCTACTTCTTCTTCTCCTTCTTCTTCTTCTTCTTCTTCTTCTTCCTCTTCTTCTTCTTTTCCTTATCTTCTTCTTCCTTTTCTTCGTCTTCTTCTACTTTCTCTTCTCGTTATTCTTCTTTATCATCATCATCATCATCATCATCTTCTTCTTCTTCTTCTTCTTCGTCTTCTTCTTCATTATCATGATCATCATCTTCTTCTTCTTCTTCATTCTCTTCCTCTTCTTCTTCTTCTTCTTCTTCTTCTTCTTCTTCTTATTTTTCTCCGTCTTCCTCCTCTTCTTCTTCTTTTTCTTAATTTTCTTCTTCTTATGCTTCCTCTTCTTCTTTTTCTTCGTCTACTTTTTCTTCTTCTCTTTCTTCTACGTCTTCTTCTTATTCTTTTTCTTATTTTTTTATTCTTCCTCTTCTTCTTCAACTTCTACTTGTTCTTTATTTTTTTTCTCCTTCATTGTCTTTTTCATCATCATCATCTTCTTTTTCTTCTTCCACTTCTTCTTCTTCATCTTCTTCTTTTTTTCTTCTTTTCCTTCTTCTTTTTCTTCTTTCTCTTCTTCTCTTTCTTCTTCTTCTTCTTCATCTCGATCATTTTCTTCTTGTTATTCTTCTTCTTCAACTTCTTCTTCTTCTTCTTCTTTGATCTTCTTCTTCTTCTTTTACTTTTCCTTCTCCTTCTTCTTCTACTTCTTCTTCCTCGTCTTCTTTGTCTTCTTCTCCTCCTTATTCTTCTTCTTCATCATCATCATCATCTTCTTCTTCTTCTTCTTTTTCTTTGCCTTCCACTTCTTTTGCTTCTTCTTCATCTTCTTCTACTTCTTCGCCTATGTCTTCTTCTTCGCCATCTTCTACTTCTTCTTCTCCTCCTCCTCCTTCCACTTTTTCTTCTTCTCCTTCAACTTCTTCTTCTCCTTCTTCTTTTTTTCTAACCTTCCACTTCTTCTTCTTCTTCATTTTCTTCTTCTTCTTATTCTATCTTCTTCTTTTTCTTCTTCTTCTTCTCTTCTTCTTCTTTTCCTCAACATCTTCAACTTTATTATTATCTTCTCCTCTTCTTTTTCTTTTACTTCTTTGTTTTCTTCTTCTTTGTCCTCATCTTCATTACTTTGCCTTCTTATTCTTCTTCTTCCCCTTCATCATCTTCTTCTTCTTCATCATCTTCATCGTCATCATCATCTTCTTCTTCTTCTTCTTCTTCTTCTTTGTCTTTCTCTTCTTCGTCTTCATTTTTTCTTCTTCTTCATCTTCTTCTTCTTCTTGTTCTTCTTCTTCTTCCTCTTCTTCTACTTCCACTTCTTTTTCCTTGTCTTATTCTTCTATCTACTTCTTCTTCTTCTTCTTCTTCTTCTTCATCCCCCTTCTTCTTCTTCTTCTTCTTCCCTACTTCTTCTTCTTCTTCTCCTTCTCCTTCTTCTTCTTCTTCTTGTTCGTCATCATCTTCTTCTTCTCTTTCGTCTGCTTCTTCTTCATCATCATCTTCTTCTTCTTCTTCATCGTTTTCTTCTACTTCATCTTCTTCTTCCTCCTCTTCTACTTTTTCTTCATTTTCTTCTCGTTCTTCTTTTTTCTTCTTCTTCTTCTTCTTCGCCTTCTTCTTTTTCTTGTCCTTCTTCTTCTTCATCTTCGTCTTCATCGGTTTAGTTGTCTTCTTCTTCTTCTTCTGCTTCTTCCTCTTCATCTTCTTTTTCTTCTTCTTCTTCTTCTACTTCTCCTTATTTCCCTCACCTTCCTCTTCCTCTTCTTCATTTTCTTCTTCCTCTTCATCTTCTTCTTCCTCTTCCTTTTCTTCTTTATCTTCTCTTTCTTCTTCTTCTCATTCTTCTACATCGTTCTTCTTCTTCTTCTTCTTCTATTCTTCTTCTTCTAGTACTACTTTGACTTCTTTTGGTTCTTTTTCTTTTCTTCTTTTTCCTCTTCTTCTTCTTCTTCTTCTTCTTCTTTTTCTATGTCTTCTACTACTTTCTCCTTTTCTTCTTCTTTCTCTTCCTTCTCTTATTCTTCATCTTCTTTTTCATCTTCTTCAAGATCATAATCATCATCATCATTTTCTTCTTCTTCCACTTCTTCTTTGTCTTCTTGTTGTTCTTCTTCTCAACTTCATCGTCGTCTTCTTCTTCTTTTTCTTTTCCTTCTACTTTCTTCATCTTCTTCTTCTTTTTCTTCTTCTTCTTCTTCTCATCCATCTTTGTCTACTTCATCTACTACTTTTACTTCTTCATTTTCTTCTTCTTGTTCTACTACTTCTTCTTCTTCTTCTTCTTTGCTTTTTCTTCTTCTTCTTCTTCTTCTTCTTCTTCTTCTTCTGCTTTTTCTTCTTCGTCGTTATCATCTTCTTCTTATTCTTCTACTTATTCTTCCTCTCCTTCTTCTTCTTCTTCTTCTTCTTCTTCTTATTCTTCTTCTTCTCCTTCTTCAACTTCTCCTTCTTCTAGTCCTCCTCTTTAACCTCCTCCTCCTCCTCCTCCTCCTCCTCCTTCTTCTTCTTCTTCCTCTTCTTCTTCTTTCCTTTCCTTCACAACTTCTCCTTCTTTTCTTCCTCTTCTTCTTCTTATTCTTTGTTTTCTTTCTCTTCTTTTTTTCTTCTTTGACTTCTTCTTCTTTGCCTTTTTCTTCTTCTCCATCTTCTTCTTCTCCCTTTTCTTCATCTTCTTCTTCCTCCTCTTCTTCTTCGTCATCGTCTTCTTCTACTTCCTTTTTTTCTTCTTCTGCTTCTGCATTTTTTCACTGTCTTCTTCTTCATCATCATCTTCTTCATCTACTTCTTCTTTCTCTTCTTCTTCTTCTTCTTCTTGTCCTCCTCCAACTCCTCCTCCTTCTCCATGTCCTTTTTCTTCTTCTTCTTCTCATTCTCCTTCTTCTTCACCTTCCTCCTCTCTTTCTTCTTCTTCTCCTTCTTTTTCTTCTTCTTCTACTTCTTCTTCTTCTTCTTCTTCTTCTTCTTCTTCTGCTAATACTTCTACTTTTTTTTCTTCTTTTTCTCCTTCTTCTTCTTCTATTTCTTTCGCTTCTTCTACTTCTTCTTCTTCTTTTTCTTTCGCTTCTTCTACTTCTTCTTCATCATCTTTTTCTTCTACTTCTTCTTTCTATTCTTCCTTGTCTTCTTCTTCTTCTCCTTCGTCTTCTTCTTTTTCTTCTTCTATTCATCTTCGTCTTCTTCTTTTTCTTCTTCTTCTTCTTCTTCTTGTTCTACTTGCCCTTTTTTGTTCTTCTCCCTCTTTTTCTTTTTCTTCTTTTTCTTCTTCTTCTTCTTCTTCTTCTTCTTCTTCCTCAACATCCTCTTATTCTTGTCTGTCCATTTCTTTTTCTTCTTCTTCTTCTTCTTCATGTTCTTTCTCTTCTGCTTCTTTTTCTTCATCTTCTTCTTCTGCTTCTTCTCCCTCTTCTTCTTCCACTTCTCTGCCTTCTTCTTCACCTTTTTCTTTTTCATCTTCCTCTTCTTTTTCCTTGTCAACTTCTTCTTCTTCTTCGCCTTTTTCTTTTTCTTCTTCTTCTGCTTATCCTTCTCATTCTCCTCCTCCTCCTCCTCCTCCTCCTTCTCCTTCTTCTTCTTCCTCTTCTTCTTCTTCATCATCTTCTTTTTCTCATCTTCATCTACTTCTTCTTCGTCTTCCTCCTCCTCTTCTTCATCTTCTTCCTCTTTTTGTTCTTTCTCTTCTTCATCTTCTTCTTCTTCATCCTTGTCTTCCTCTTCTTCTTTTACTTCTTCTTCTTCTTCCTCTTCTTCTTCTTCTTCTGCTTCTTCCTCTTCTTCTTCTTTTCTGTATCTTCTTCTTCCTTTTCTTCTTCTTCTTCTTCCTCTTCTCATTATTCTTGTTTATTATCATCATCATCATCTTCTTCTTCTTCATCTTCTTCGTCTTCTTCTTCATTAAGATCATCATCATCTTCTTCTTCTACTTCATTCTCTTCTTCTTCTTCTTCTTCTCCTTCTTACTTTTCTTTCCATTCCTCTTCTTCTTCTTCTTCTTCTTCTTCTTCTTTATTTTCTTCTTCTTCTTCTTCTTCTTCTTCTTCTTCTTCTTTTTCTTCGTCTACTTTTTCTTCTTCTCTTTCTTCTACGTCTTCTTCTTATTCTTATTCTTATTTTTTTATTCTTTTCTTCTGATTCCACTTCTTCATCTTTTTCTTCTCCTTCTTCTTTCTATTCTTCTTTGTCTTCTTCTTCTTCTTGTTCTTCTTCTTCTTCATCTTCATCCTCTCCATCTTCTTCTACTTCTTTTTCTTCTTCTTCTATTCTTCTTCGTTCTCTTCTTCTTCTTCTTCTTGTTCTACTTGCTCTTTTTTCTTCTTCTCCCTCATTTCCTTTTTCTTCTTTTTATACTTCTTCTTCTTCTTCTTCAACTTCCACTTGTTCTTGTTCCTCCATTTCTTTTCTTCTTCTTCTTCTTGTTCGTCTTATTCTTCTTCTTATTCCTCTTCTTCTTCTGCTTCTTTTTCATCATTTTCTTCTTCTTCTGCTTGTTCTTCCTCTTCTTCTTCCACTTCTCTGTCTTCTTCTTCACCTTTTTCTTCTTCATCTTCCTCTTCTTTTTCCTTGTCAACTTCATCTTCTTGTTCTTCATCCTTTTCTTTTTCTTCTTCTTCTGCTTATCCTTCTCATTCTCCTCCCCCTCCTCCTTCTCCTTCTTCTTCTTCCTCTTCTTCTTCTTCATCATCTTCTTTTTCTTTATCTTCATCTACTTCTTCGTCTTCCTTTTCTTCATCTTCTTCTTCATCATCTTCTTCTTCTTCTTCTTCTTCTGTCTCTTCTTCATCTTCTTCTTCTTTGTCCTTGTCTTCCTCTTCTTCTTCTTCTTCATCATCTTCTTCTTCTTCTTCTTCTTCTTCTTCTTCATTTTCTATTCTTCCTTGTCTTCTTCTTCTTCTCCTTCTTCTTCTTCTTCTTCTTCTGTTTCTTCTTCATTATCATCCTCTCCATCTTCTTCTTCTTCTATTCATCTTCGTCTTCTTCTTTTTCTTCTTCTTCTTCTTCTTCTTGTTCTACTTGCCCTTTTTTGTTCTTCTCCCTCTTTTTCTTTTTCTTCTTTTTCTTCTTCTTCTTCTTCTTCTTCTTCTTCTTCTTCAACATCCTCTTATTCTTGTCTGTCCATTTCTTTTTCTTCTTCTTCTTCTTCTTCATGTTCTTTCTCTTCTGCTTCTTTTTCTTCATCTTCTTCTTCTGCTTCTTCTCCCTCTTCTTCTTCCACTTCTCTGTCTTCTTCTTCACCTTTTTCTTTTTCATCTTCCTCTTCTTTTTCCTTGTCAACTTCTTCTTCTTCTTCGCCTTTTTCTTTTTCTTCTTCTTCTGCTTATCCTTCTCGTTCTCCTCCTCCTCCTCCTCCTCCTTCTCCTTCTTCTTCTTCCTCTTCTTCTTCTTCATCATCTTCTTTTTCTTCATCTTCATCTACTTCTTCTTCGTCTTCCTCCTCCTCTTCTTCATCTTCTTCCTCTTTTTGTTCTTTCTCTTCTTCATCTTCTTCTTCTTCATCCTTGTCTTCCTCTTCTTCTTTTACTTCTTCTTCTTCTTCTTCTTCTTCTTCTTCTTCTGCTTCTTCCTCTTCTTCTTCTTTTCTGTATCTTCTTCTTCCTTTTCTTCTTCTTCTTCTTCCTCTTCTCATTATTCTTGTTTATCATCATCATCATCATCTTCTTCTTCTTCTTCTTCTTCTTCGTCTTCTTCTTCATTAAGATCATCATCATCTTCTTCTTCTACTTCATTCTCTTCTTCTTCTTCTTCTTCTCCTTCTTACTTTTCTTTCCCTTCCTCTTCTTCTTCTTCTTCTTCTTTATTTTCTTCTTCTTCTTCTTCTTCTTCTTCTTCTTCTTCTTTTTCTTCGTCTACTTTTTCTTCTTCTCTTTCTTCTACATCTTCTTCTTATTCTTATTCTTATTTTTTTATTCTTTTCTTCTGATTCCACTTCTTCATCTTTTTCTTTTCCTTCTTCTTCTTTCTATTCTTCTTTGTCTTCTTCTTCTTCTTGTTCTTCTGCTTCTTCATCTTCATCCTCTCCATCTTCTTCTACTTCTTTTTCTTCTTCTTCTTCTATTCTTCTTTGTTTTCTTCTTCTTCTTCTTCTTATTCTACTTGCTCTTTTTTCTTCTTCTCCCTCATTTTCTTTTTCTTCTTTTTATTATTCTTCTTCTTCTTCTTCAATTTCCACTTGTTCTTGTTCGTCCATTTCTTTTCTTCTTCTTCTTCTTCTTCGTCTTATTCTTCTTCTTATTCCTCTTCTTCTTCTGCTTCTTTTTCTTCATCTTCTTCTTCTTCTGCTTGTTCTTCCTCTTCTTCTTCCACTTCTCTGTCTTCTTCTTCACCATTTTCTTCTTCATCTTCCTCTTCTTGTTCTTCATCCTTTTCTTTTTCTTCTTCTTCTGCTTATCCTTCTCATTCTCCTCCCCCTCCTCCTTCTCCTTCTTCTTCTTCCTCTTCTTCTTCTTCATCATCTTCTTTTTCTTTATCTTCATCTACGTTTTCGTCTTCCTTTTCTTCATCTTCTTCTTCATCATCTTCTTCTTCTTCTTCTTCTTCTGTCTCTTCTTCATCTTCTTCTTCTTCGTCCTTGTCTTCCTCTTCTTCTTCTACTTCTTCTTCTCCTTCTTCTTCCTCTTCTTCTTCTTCTTCTTCTTCCTCTTCTTCTTCTTTTCCTTATCTTCTTCTTCCTTTTCTTCTTCTTCTTCTTCTTCCTCTTCTCGTTCTTCTTGTTTATCATGATCATCATCATCTTCTTCTTCTTCTTCTTCTTCTTTGTCTTCTTCTTCATTATCATCATCATCATCTATTTCTTCTTTTTCATTCTCTTCTTCTTCTTCTTTTTATTATTATAATTATTTTTCTTTCTCTTCCTCTTCTTCTTCTTCTTCTTCATTTCCTTCTTCTTCTGCTTCCTTTTCTTCTTTTTCTTCGTCTACTTTTTCTTCTTCTCTTTCTTCTACGTCTTCTTCTTATTCTTGTTCTTATTTTGTATTCTTCTCTACTACTACTTGTTCTTCATCTATTTCTCCTTCTTTTTCATCATCATCTTCTTCTTCTTCTTCTTGTTCCACTTCTTCTTCATATTCTTAATTTTTTCTTCTTCGCCTTCTTCTTCTTCTTCTTCTTTCTCTTCTTCTCTTTCTTCTTCTTCTTCTTCATCTCGATCTTTTTCTTCTTGTTATTCTTCATCATCATCTTCTTCTTCTTCTTCTTCTTCTTTGATCTTCGTCTTCCTCTTCAACTTTTCATTCTCCTTCTTCTTCTTTTTATTTTCCTTCTCTTTCTTCTTCTAATTCTCCTTCTACTTCTTCTTCCTCGTTTTCTTTGTCTTCTTCTTCTCCTTATTCTTCTTCATCATCATCATCATCTTCTTCTTCTTCTTCTTCTTCTTCTTTGTCTTCTTCTTCTTCTTCTTTGCCTTCCTCTTCCTTTGCTTCTTCTTCATCTTCTTCTACTTCTTCGCCTTCGTCTTCTTCTTCGACATCTTCTACTTCTTCTTCTTCTTCTCCTCCTCCTTCCACTTGTTCTTCTTCTCCTTCAACTTCTTCTTCTTCTTCTTCTTTTTCTCACCTTCGACTTCTTCTTCATCTTCATTTTCTTCTTCTTCTTCCTCTTCTTCTTCTTTTTCCTCATCTTGTTCATCTTTATTATTATCTTCTTCCTCTTCTTCTTCTTCTTCTTCTTTCTCTTCTTCTTCTTTGTCCTCATCTTCATTTACATTGCCTTCTTATTCTTCTTCTACCCCTTCATCATCTTCTTCTTCTTCTTCATCATCTTCATCATCATCGTCATCATCTTCTTCTTCTTCTTCTTCTTCTTCTTCTTCTTCTTCTTCGTCTTTTTCTTCTTTGACTTCTTTTTTTCTTCTACTTAATCTTCTTCTTCTTCTCATTCTTCTTCAACTTCCTCTTCTTCCACTTTCTCTTCTTTTTCCTGGTCTTATTCTTCTTCTACTTCTTCTTCTTCTTCTTCTTCTTCATCCTCCCCATCTTCTTCTTCTTCTTCTTCTTCCTCTTCTTCTTCCCTTCCTTCTTCTTCTCCTTCTCCTTCTTCTTCTTCTTCTCTTTCGTCTGGTTCTTCTTCATCATCATCACCATCTTCTTCTTCTTCATCTTCTTCTTCTACTTCATCTTCTTCTTCTTCATTTTCTACTTTTTCTTCATTTTCTTCTCGTTCTTCTTCTTCTTCGTATTCTTCGTTTTAGTTGTCTTCTTTTTTTCTGCTTCTTCCTCTTCTTCTTCTTTTTCTTCTTCTTCTTCTCCTACTCATTTCCTTCACCTTCCTCTTCCTATTCTTCTTTTTCTTCTTTCTCTTCTTCTTCTTCTTCCTCTTTCTTTTCTTCTTTATCTTTGTTTTCTTCTTCTTCTTCTTCTTCTTCTTCTTCTTCTTCTGCTTCTTCTTCTTCTTCCTCTTCTTCTTATGTTTTTCTTCTTCTATAACTATTTTGACTTCTTTTGGTTCTTCTTCTTTTTCTACTTCTTCCTCTACTTCTTCTTCTTCTTCTTCTTCTTCTTCTACATCTTCTACTACTTTCTCCTCTTCTTCTTTCTCTTCTTTTTCTTCTTCTTCATCTTCTTCTTCTTGTTCCTCTTCTTCTTCATTTTCATCTTCTTCATCATCATAATCATCATCATCATCATCTTCTTCTTCTTCTTCTTCTTCTTCTTTATCTTCTTGTTGTTCTTCTTCTTCAACTTCATCATCGTCCTCTTCTTCTTCTTCTTCTTTTTCTTCTTCTTCTTCTTCTTCTTCTCGTCCATCTTTGTCTACTTCATCTGCTACTTTTACTTCTTCTTTTTCTTCTTCTTGTTCTACTTCTTCTTCTTCTTCTTGTTCTTCTTCTTTGCTTTTTCTTCTTCTTCTTCTTCTTCTTCATCATCATCTTCTTCTTATTCTTCTACTTCTTCTTCTCCTTCTTCTACTTCTTCTTCTTCTTCTTCTTCTTCTTCTTCTTCAACTTCTCCTTCTTCTTCTTCTTCTTCTTCTTCTTCTTCCTTTTCTTCTTCTTCTTTCCTTCTTCATCAACATCTCCTTCTTCTTCCTCCTCTTCTTCTTCTTCTTCATCTTCTTTGTCTTCTTTTTTTCTTCTTCGACTTCTTCTACTTCGCCTTCTTCTTCTTCTCCATCTTCTTCTTCCTCCTTTTCTTCATCTTCTACTTCCTCCTATTCTTCTTATTGTTCGCCTTCTTCTGCTTCCTTTTTTTCTTCTTCTACTTCTGCATTTTTTTCATAGTCTTCTTCTTCCTCTTCATCTTCTTCCTCTGCTTCTTCTTTCTCTTCTTCTTCTTCTCCTCCTCTTACTCTTCATCCTCCTCCTCCTCCTACTTCTTCTTCTTCTCATTCTCCTTCTTCTTCTCCTTCCTCCTCTCTTTCTTCTTCTTCTCCTTCTCCTTCTTCTTTTTCTAATTCTTCTTCCTCTTCTACTTCTTCTTTTTCTTCTTCTTTTTCTTCTTCTAATTCTTCAACTTTTTCTTCATCTTCTTCTTCTTTGCCTTATTCTTCTCCTTCTTCTTCTTCTTTTTCTTCGCCTTATTTTTCTTCTTCTTCTTCTTCTTCTTCATCTTCTGCTTCTTCTTGTTCTTCTTCAACTTATTCTCTTCATCTTTTTCTTCTACTTCTACTTCTTCATCACCTTCTTCTTCTACTTATAATTTCTCTTCTTCTTCTTCTTCTTCTTCTCCTTCTTCATCTTCATCTTTTTATCCTTCTTCTTCTTGTTCTTCTTCCTCTTCTTGTTATTCTTCTTCTAAATTTTCTTCTACTTCATGTTCTTCTTTTTCTACTTCTTCTTCTTGTTCAGCTTCTTCTTCTTCACCTTCTTCATTTTCTTCTTCTTCTTCTTCCTCTTCTTGTTCATCTTCATCTTCTTCTACTTCTTCTTCATCTTCTTTTTTGTCTTCTTCTTCTTCTTCCCCTTCCTCTTCTTCTTCTTCTACTTCTTCATCTTCTTCTTCTTCTTCTTCGTCTTCTTCTTGTTCTTCTTCATCGTCTTCTGCTTCTTCTTCTCCTCCTCCATCTTCCCCTTCATCTCCTTCTTCTTCTTCTTCTCATTCTTCTACTTCTTTTTTTTTTCTTCTTCTTCTTCTTCTTTTTCTTATTCTTCTTTTACTACTATAACTACAATTACTTCTTCTTTTTCTTCTTCTTAATCTTTTTCATCTACTTTTTCTTCTGCTCCATCTTCTTCTTGTTGTTCTTCCTCTTCCTCTTGTTCTTCTTCTTCTTCTTCTTCTTATTCTTCTTCTTCTTCTACTTCCTCTTCTTCTTGGCCTTCTTCTTTTTCTTCTTCCCCCTCTTCTTCTTCTTCTTCTTCTTCTTCTTCTTTGTGTTCTTCCTCTTCGTCATGTTCTTGTCCTTTTCTTCTTCTTCTTCTTCTTCTTCTCTTTCTTCTTCTCCTTCTTCTTCTCTTTCTTCTTGCCCTTCTTCTTCTCCTCCTTCTTCTTCTTCTTCTTCTTCTTTTTCTTCTTCTACTTCTACTTCTACTTCTTCCTCTTATTCTTCTTCATCATCATCATCATCATCATAATCATATTCTTCTTCTTCTTCTTCTTCTCTTTCTTCTTCTTCATCTTCTTCTTGTTCTTCTTTGCCTTCTCCTTCTTTGCCTTCTTCTTCTTATCCTTCTTCTTCTCCTCCTTCTTCATCTCCTTCTTCTTCTTCTTTTTCTTCTCCTTCTTCTTTATCTTTATCTTCTTGTCCTTCATTTACCTTTTCTTCTTCTTCTTCAACTTCATCTTCTTCTTCATCTTCATCTTCTTCTTCTTCATCTTCATTTTCTTCTGCTTCATCTTCTTCTTCTTAATCCTCTACTTCTTCATCATCTTCTTCTTCTCCTCCTTCTCCTTCTTCTTCTCCTTCTTCTTCTCCTTCTCCTTCTTCTTCGTCTTCTTCTTCTTCTTCATCTTCATTTTCTTCTTCTTTTTCATCATCATCATCTTCTTCTTCTTTGTCATCTTCTCCTTCATCATCATCATCATTTTCTTCTTCTTCTTCTCCTCCTCCTTCTTCACCTTCTTCTTTTTTTTCTTCTTCTTCCTCTTCTTCTTCATTTACCTCTTACTCTTCTTCTTCTTCTTCTTCTTCTTTTCCTTCTTTACCTCCTACTCCTACTTCTTCCTTTTTCCACTTCTTCTTCTTCTCATTCTTATTCTTCTAGTTCTCTTTTTTCTTCTTCATCTTCTTCTTCTTCTTCTTCTTCTTCTTCATCTTCTTATTCTTCTTCAACTTCTTCCTCTTCATCTTCTTTTTGTTCTACTTCTTCTTCTTCTTCTTCTTCCTCGCCTTATTCTCTATCCTCTTCTTCTTCTTCAACTTGTTCAACTTCTTCTTCTACTTCTTGCTCTTCTTGACCATCTTCTTCATCATCTTCTTCTTCTTCTCTGTCTTCTTCTTCTTCTTCTTCTTCTTCTTCTTATTCTTATTCTTATTCTTCTTCTTCTTCTTATTCTTCTTTGTCTTCTTCTTCTTCTTCTTCTTCTTTGTCTTCTTCTTCTTCTTCTTATTCTTATTCTTATTCTTCTCATTCTTGATTTTTTTTCTTGCTCTTCTTTTCATTCTTGTTCTTCTTCTTCTTCCTCCTCCTCTTCTTCTCCTTTTCTTCTACTTTTTCATCTTTTATTCTTCTTCTTCTTCTTCTTTTCCATCTCCTTCTTTATCGTCTTCTTCTTTTTGAACTTCTTCTTTTTCTTCTTCTTCTTCTCCTCCTCCACCTTCTTCTTCTTCTTTTTCTACTTCTACTTCTTTTACATCTTCTTCTTCCTCTACTACTGCTAGTTCTTCTTTGTCTTCTTCTTCTTCTTCTATAGTTCTTACTTCTTCTTCTTCTTCTTCTTCCTCTTCCTCCAGTACATCATCATCATCAACATCATATTCTTCTTCTTCTTCTAGTTCTTCTTCTTTTTCTTCTTCTTCTACTTCTTTTATTTCTTCTTCTTCTTCTTCTTCTTATTCTTATTCTTATTCTTCTTCTTCTTCTTCTTTTTCTTCTTTGTCTTCTTCTTCTTCTTCTTCTTCTTATTCTTATTCTTATTCTTCTCATTCTTGATTTTTTTTCTTGCTCTTCTTTTCATTCTTGTTCTTCTTCTTCTTCCTCCTCCTTTTCTTCTTCTTTTCTTCTACTTCTTCATCTTTTATTATTCTTCTTCTTCTTCTTTTCCATCTCCTTCTTTATCGTCTTCTTCTTTTTGAACTTCTTCTTTTTCTTCTTCTTCTCCTCCTCCACCTTCTTCTTCTTCTTCTTTTTCTACTTCTACTTCTTTTACATCTTCTTCTTCCTCTGCTACTGCTAGTTCTTCTTTGTCTTCTTCTTCTTCTTCTATAGTTCTTACTTCTTCTTCTTCTTCTTCTTCCTCTTCCTCCAGTACATCATCATCATCATCATCATATTCTTCTTCTTCTTCTAGTTCTTCTTCTTTTTCTTCTTTTTCTTCTTATCCTTCTTCTTCTTCTACTTCTTTTATTTCTTCTCCTTCTTCTTCTTCTTCTTCTTCTTCTTCTTCTTCTTCTTCTTCTTCTTCTTCTTCTTCTTTTTCTACATCTTCACCTTCGTTATCTTCTTCTTCTTCTTCTTCTTCTTCTTCTTCTTCTTCGTCGTCGTCGTCTTCATCTTCTTCTTCTTCCTCCTATTCTTCTTCTTCTTCCTCGTCATCTTCTTCTTCCTCTTCTTCTATTTCTTCTTCTTTTCCTTCTTCTCGTCGTTCTTCTTCTTCTTCTTCCTCCTCTTCTTGCACTTCCTCTTCTTCCTCTTGTCCCTGCTCTTCTTCCACCTCCTCATCTTCTTCTTCTTCTTCTCCTCCTTCTTCTTCTTCTTCCTCTTCTTCTTCTTCTTCTTCTTCTTTTTCTTTGTCTTCTTCTTCTCCTCTTTCTTCTTCTCCTCCTTCTCCTTCTTGTTCTTCTTCTTCTTCTTCTTCTTTTTCTTCTTCTTCCTCTTTTAGTTCTTCTTCTCCTTATTCTTCTTGTTCTTCTCATTCTTGATTTTTTTTCTTGCTCTTCTTTTCAGTCTTGTTCTTCTTCTTCTTCCTCCTCCTCTTTTTCTTCTTTTCTTCTACTTCTTCATCTTTTATTATTCTTCTTCTTCTCCTCCTTTTTCTTCTTCAACTTATTCATCATCATCAGCATCATTACCATATTCTTTTTCTTCTTCTTCTTCTTCTACTTCTTCTCCATCTTCTTCTCCTTCTACATATTCTTCTTCTTTTTCTTTTTCTTCTTCTAGTTCCTTTTCTGCTTCTTCTTTTTCTTCTTCGAGTTCTGCTTCCTGTTCTCCTTCTTCTTCTTCTACTACTACTTCTTATTTTTCTTCATCTTCTTCTTCTCCTTCTCCTTCTCCTTCTAAATTTTCTTGATCTCTTCTAGTTCCTTCTCTTCTTTTTCTTTTTCATCTTCTAGTTCTTTTGCTTCTTCAAATTCCCTTGTTCTTCTTCTACTTCTTCTTCTTCTTTCTCTTCATCTTCTTATTCAACATTTTCTTCTTCTTCTTCCTCCTCCTCTTCTTTTACATTCCTTCCTAAATCTTCTTCTTTTTCTTCTTCCTCTTTTTCATCTTCTTCTTCTTCTAGTTCCTTTTCTCCATCGACTTTTTCTTCTTCTAGTTCTTCTTGTCCTTCTTCTTCTTCTTCTTCTTCCTCTTCTTCTTCTTCTTCTTCTTCTTCTTAATTGTCTTCTTCTTCTTATTCAACTTCATCTTCTTCTTATTCTTCACCTTCATCTTCTTCTTCTTCAACTTCTTTTTTTAGCCCTTATTCTTCTTCTTCTTCTTCTCCTTCTCCTTCTTCTACTTCTTTTTCTTCTTCTTCTTCTTCTTCAACTTTGAGTTCTTCTTCTTCTTCTTCTTCTTCTTCTTCTTCTAGCCCTTTTCTTCTTCTTCTTCCTCCTCGTCTTCATCTACTTCTTCTTCTTCTTCTTCTATTATTTCTTCTTCTTCTTCATCATCTTCTTCATTTTCTTATTTTTGTTGTTGTTGTTCTTCTACATCTTCTTATTCTTCTTCTTCTTTTTCTTGTCCTTCTTCTTCTTCTTCCTCCTCTTCGTCATCTTCTTCTTCATCTCCTTCTTCTTCTAATAATTCTTCTTCTTCTTCTTCTTCTTCTTCTTCTTCAAGTTCTTGATCTTCTTCTTCTTCTTCTTCTTATTCCACTTCTTCATCATCATCACCATCTTCTTCATCTTCTTCTTCTCCCTCTTGTTCTTCTTCTTGGTCATCTTCTCCTTCTTCTTCTTCTTCTTCTTCATCTCTTTCTTCTTCTTCTTTTGCGTCATCTAGTTTCATCTTCTTCCTCTTTTTCCTCTTTTTCTTCTCCTATTCCTTCTTCTCCTTCTTCTTCTTCTAAAATATCTTCTTCATCGTAATCATCTTGTTCGTCTTCTTCTTCTTCTTATATATCTTATCCATCTTGTACTTCTTCTTGTACTTCTTCCTCTTCTTCTTCTTCTTGTTCTTCTTCTTCTTCCTCTTCTCTAACTTCTTCTTTTACTACTACTATTACTTCTTGTTCTTCACCTTCTACATCTTCTTCTTCTTCTTCTTCTACTTCTACTTCTTTTTCTTCTTCTTCTTCTTCTTCTACTTCTTTTTCTTCTTCTTCCTCGTCCTCTTCTTCATCTTCTTCTTCTTCTTCATCATCTTTTCTTCTTCTTCTTCTACTACTACTACTATTTCTTCTTTTTCTTCTTCTTGTTCTTCATCTTCTTCTTCTTCTTCATGTTCTTGTTCTTCTACTTTTTCTTCCTCCTGTTCCTCGTCTTCTTCTTCTTCTTCTTCTTATTCTTCTTCTTCTTCTTCTTCCTGTTCGTTTGCTTTTTCTTCTACTTCTTATTCTTCTTCTTCTTTGTCTTCCCTTTCCTCCACTTTTCATTTTCATTCTTCTTCTTCTTCATCATCTTCTTCTTCTTCTTTGACTTCTTCTACTTCAACTTCTTCCTCTTCTTCTTCTTTGTCTACTAGTACTGCTTCTTGTTCTTCTTCTTTTCTTCTTCTTCTTCATCATCTTTTTCTTCTTCTTTATCTTCTTTTTCTTCTACTTCTTCTTATTCTTCTTCTTATTCTTCTTCTTCTTATTCTTATTCTTCTTCTTGACTTCCTACATCTTGTTCTTCTTCTTCTTGTTCTTCTTCACCTTCTTCTTCTAGCTCTTCTTCCTCATCTACACCTTCTTCTTCTTCATCTTCTTCTTCTTCATCACCTTCTTCTTGTTCTTCTCTTCTTCTATTACTACTACTTTTCTTCTACTTCTTTTTCACCTTCTTTGTCTTCTTCTTCCACTTTCTCTACATCTTCTTCTTCT
>JAIUJO010001776.1:212500-220000 GCA_023846275.1 Vanilla planifolia
TTCATCTTCTTACTCCTCTTCTTCTTCTTCTTCTTCTTCTTCTACTACTTCGTTTACTTCTTCTTCTTCTTCTTCTTATTCTTCTTCTTTTTCTTCATCTTCTTAATCTTCAAGTTCTTTTTCTTCTTGTTCTTCTTCTTCTTCATCTTCTTCCTCTTTTACTTCTTTTTTTTGTTCTTCTTCTTCTTCTTCTTCTTGTTCTTCTTCTTCTTCTTCCTTCTCCTCCTCTTCTTCTTCTTCATCTTCTTCTTCTTCTTCTTCTTTTTCTTCAACTTCTTTTCCTTCTTCTTCTTCTTCTTCTTGTTTTTCTTCTTTTTTTGCTTCATAATCTTCTTCTTCTTCTTCTTCTTCTACATCTACCACTACTACCACTTCTTCTTCTTCTTCTTCTTCTTCTTCTCCACCTCCTCCTACTTCTTCTTCTTCTTCTTCTTCTTCTTCTTCTACCTTTTCTTCTTCTTCTTCTCTTTCATCTTTTTCCTCTTATTCTTCTTCTTCTTCTTCTTCTGTTGTTTCTTCTTCTTCTTTTTCTTTTTATATTTCTTCTTCTTCTTCTTCTTCTCCTCCTCCTCCTCCCCCTTCTTCTTCTTCTTCTTCTTCTACTACTACTACTACAACTGCTACTTTTTCTTCTTCTTCTTCTTTTTCTTATTCTTCATCTTCTTCTTTCACTTCTTCTTCTTCTTCTTCATAATCTTCTTCTTCTTTTTCTTCTTCCACTTCTTCTTCTTCTTCTTCTTCTTCGTCTTCTTTTTTCATGCTCAATCTTTATCTTCTTCTTGTCCTTCTTTTTGTAGTTTTTCCTCTTCTTCTTTTTTTTTCTTTTTCTTTATCTTCTTTTTCTTCTTCATCTTCTTCTTCTTCCACTTCTTATTTTTCTTCTTCTTCATCTTCGTCTTCTTCATCATCATAATCATCTTCTACTTCTTTTTTTATTCCTTCTTCTTCTTCTTCTTCTTCCTCTTCTACTTATTCTTCTTCCACTTCTTCTATTTAATCATCTTCTTGTTCTTCAAACTTTTTCATCTTCTTCTTCTTCTTCTTCTTCTTCATCATCATCTACATCTTCTTCTTCTTTTTCATCTTCATCTTCTTCCTCTTCTTCTTCTTCCCTTTTTTTCTCTTCTTCTTTGTCTTCTTCCTCCATGTCTTCTTCTACTTCTTCTTCTCCTTGTTCTTCTTCGTCTTCTTCTTTTCCTATTTGTTCTTCTTGTTCTCTCCTTCTGCATCTTCTTCTACTTCTTCCTCCTCTTCTTGTTTTTCTTTTTCATCTTCTTCTTCTTTTTTCTTTTTCTTCTTCTTCTTATTCTACTTCTTCTTCTTCTTTTTCTTCTTCTTCCTCAATTACAGTTTATTTTTCTTCTTCTTCTTCTTCTTCTTCTTCTTCTGCTTCTACTTCTTCTTCTTCTTCTTCTTCTTCTTCTTCTTCTACTGCTTCTTCTTCTTTTTCTTCTTCCTCCTCTTCTTTTTCTTCTTCTTGTAGCTCTTCCTTTTCTTCCTCTTTTTCCACAATCTCTTTATCATCATTATCATCTTCTTCTTCTTCTTCCTCCTCCTCCTTTTCTTATTCTTCTTCTTCTTCATCTTTTTCTTCTTCTGCTTCTTCTCTTATTCTTCTATTATTGCTTCTTTTGCTTTTCTTCTACCTTTACCTGTTCTTCTTCTTCCTCTTTTTTGTCTTCTTCTTCATCTTCTTCCTGCTCTTTATCTTCTTAGTCTTTGTTTTCTTTATCTTCTTCTTCTTCTTCTTCTTCTCCTCCTCATCCTCCTCCTTCTACTTCTTCATAATCATCATCATCATCATCATAATCTTATCATTATTATTATTATTATTATTATTATTATTATTATTCTAATTCTTATTCTTATTATTATTATTCTTCTTCTTCTACTTCTCCTACTTCTTCTTCTTCTCCTCCTCCTTCTCCTACTTCCTCTTCTACTTCTACTTTTTTTCTTCATCTTTTTCTTTTCTTCTTTTTCTGTTGTTTCTTCTTCTTCTTCTCCTTCTTCTGCTTCTTCTTCTATGTCTACCTCATCTTCTTTTCTTCTTCTTCTTCTTCTTCTACTTCTCCTTCTTCTTCTTCTTATTCTTCATGCCCCTCCTCTATTAATTATTCTTCTTATTCTTCTTCTTCTTCTTCTCCTTCTACTTCCTAATCTACTTCTCATTCTTCTTCTTCTTCTTCTTCTTCCCCTTCTTCTTATTCTTATTCTTCTAGTTTTTCTTCTTCTTCTTCTTATTCTACTTCTTCTTCTTCTTTTTCTTCTTCTTCTTCTTCTTTTTATTATTCTTCTTCTTTTAATTCTTCATCTTCTTTGTCTTCTTCTTCTTCTTCTTCTTTTTCTTCTTCTTCTTCTGCATCGTCTTCTTCTTCTTCTCCTTCGTCTTCTTGTTATTGTTCTTCTTCGTCTTCTTCTTCTGCTTCTTCTGTTGTTTCTTCTTCTTCTTTTCATTTTTCTGTTTCTTCTTCTTCTTCTTTTACCACTGCTACATCTTCTTCTAGTTCTTCTTCTTCAACGTCTTCTTCCTTTTCTTCTTCTTCTAGTTCTTCTTCATCATCTTCTCCTTCTTTTTCTCCTTCTACTTCTTCATTTTTTTCTTCTACTTCTTCTAATTCTTCTTCTTCAACTTCTTCCTTTTTTCTTCTTCCTCTTTATCTTCTTCTTCTTCTTCTTTTTCTACTTCTTCGTCGACTTTCTTCATCTTCTTCTTCTTCTTCTTCATCTTCTTCTTCTTCATCATCATCTTCTTCTTCTTCTTCATCATCATCATCATCATCTTCTTCTTCTTCTTCTTCTTCTTCTTCTATTCCTACTTCATCATCTTCTTCTTCTTCTTCTTCTTCTTCTTCTTCTTCTTCTTCTTCTTCTTCTTCTTCTTCTTCTTCTTCTTCTTTTCTTCTTCTACTTCTTGTCGTTCTTCCTCTTCTTCTTCTTCTTCTTCCTATTCTTCTTCTTCTTGTTTTTCTTTTTCTTTTTCATCTTCTACATCTTCTTCTTCTTTTTCATCTTCATCTTCTTGTTCTTCTTCTACCCCTATTTCCTCTTCTTCATTTTTTTCTTCTACTTCTAATTCTTCTTCTTCAACTTCTTCTTTTTTTCTTCTTCCTCTTTATCTTCTTCTTCTTCTTCTTTTTCTACTTCTTCCTCTACTTTCTTCTTCTTCTTCTTCTTCTTCTTCTTCTTCATCTTCTTCTTCTTCATCATCATCTTCTTCTTCTTCTTCATCATCATCATCATCATCATCATCATCTTCTTCTTCTTCTTCTTCTTCTATTCCTACTTCATTTTCTTCTTCTTCTATTCCTACTTCATTTTCTTCTTCTTCTTTTTCTTCTTCTTCTTTTCTTCTTCTACTTCTTGTCGTTCTTCCTCTTCTTCTTCTTCTTCTTCTTATTCTGCTTCTTCTTGTTTTTCTTTTTCTTTTTCAACTTCTACATCTTCTTCTTCTTTTTCATCTTCATCTTCTTGTTCTTTTTCTACCCCTTTTTCCTCTTCTTCTTCTTCTTCTTCCATGTCTTCTTCTTCTTCTTCACCTTGTCCTTCTTAATCTTCTCCTTTTCTAGTTTTTTCTTCTTCTCATCCTTCTACATCTTTTTCTACTTCTTCTTCTTCTTCTTCTTCTTCCTCATCCTCTTCTTCTTCTTTTTCTTCTTCTACTTCTTCTTCTTCTTCTTCTTCTTCAACTTCTTCTTCTAGTTGTTCTTCTTCTTCCTCTACTAATTCTTTTTCTTCATTTTTTTCTTCTTCTCCTTCTTCTACTTTTTCCACTTCTTCTTCTTCTTCTTTTTCCTCTTCTTCTTTTTCTTCTTCTTCTTCTTCTTGTTCTTCTTCTCCATCATCTGCTTCTTCTTCTTCTTCTTCTTCTCTTTTTCTTATACTTCTTCTTCATCTTCTTCTTCTTGTTCTTTTTCTTCTACTTCTTCAACATCTTCCTCTACAACTTCTTCTTCTTCTTCATCATCTTCTTTTACTTCTGCTTCTTCCTCTTCTTCTTCAACTTAATCCTCTAATTCTTTATCCTTTTCCTATTCTTCCACAACCTCTTCTTCCCCTAGTTCTTCTTCTCCTTCCTCGTCATCATCATCATCTTCATCTTCTTCTTCCACTTCCTCCTCCTCTTCTTCTTCTTGTTCTTCTTTCTTTTCTTCTTCTTCTTCTTCTTCTTCAAATTCATCTTCTTCAACATCTTCTTCTTTTTCATCTTCTTTTCTTCTTCTACTACTACATCTTCTTCTCCTTCTTATTCTTCATCTTCTTCTTCTTATTATTCTTCCTCTTTTCTTCTTCTTCTTCTTCTTCTTATTCTGTTTCATCATCATCATCATCATCATATTCTTCTTCTTCTTCTTCTTCTTCTTCTTATTTTTCTTCTTTTTCTAACTCTTCTTCTTCTTCCTCTTTTTCCACCACCTCTTTATCTTCTTCTTCTTCTTCCTCCTCCTCCTCCTCCTCTTCTTCTTCATTTTTTTCTTCTTCTATTTCTTCTTCATTTTCTTTTGTTCTTCCATCTTCTGCTACTTCTTCTGCTTTATCCTCTTCTTCTTCTTCTTCTTCTTCTTCTACTTCAGCTTCTACTTCTTCTTTTTCATCAACTTCTTCTTCTTTTTCTTATTCTTCTTCTTCTTCTTTTTCTTACTCTTCTTCTATTTCTTTTTCCTGTTCTTCTTGCACTTTATCTTCTTCGTCTTTCTCTTCATCTTCCTAATCTTCTTCTCCTTCTCCTTTTTCTTTTTCTCTTTCTTCATCTTCTTTGACTCCTTCTTCTTCATAATCATCATCATCATCATCATCTTCTTCTTCTTAATATTATTGTTATTATTATTATTATTGATATTATTATGATTATTTTTATTCTTATTCTTATTCTTCTTGTTCTACTACTGCTACTTCACCTACTTTTTCTTCTTCCTCTTCTTATTCTTCTTCTTCTAGTTTTTCTTCTTCTTCTCCTTCTTCTTCTTCTTCTTATTCTACTGCTTCTTCTTTTTCTTGTTCTTCTTCTTCTTTTCTAGCTCTTCTTCTTCTTCTTCTTCTTCTTCTTCTTCAACATCTTCTTCTTCTCCTTCTTCTTCTTCTTCTTCTTCTTCATCTTCTTCTACTTCTTCTTCTTCTTCATCATCATTTCTTCTTCTTCTTCGTCATCAACTTAATCCTCCACTTATTTATCCATTTTTTATTCTTCCACAACCTCTTCTTCCCCTTCTTCTTCTTCTCCTTCCTCGTCATCATTATCTTCTTCTTCATCTTCTTCTTCTTCTTCTTCTTCTACCATTACATCTTCTTCTACTTCTTCATCATCTTCTTTTCTTCTTCTACTACTACTTATTCTCCTTCTTATTCTTCTTCTCCTTCTTCTTCTTCTTCTTCTTCTTATTCTTTTTCATCATCATCATCATCATCATCATCTTCTTCTTCTTCTTCTTCTTCTAGCTCTTCTTCCTCTTCCTCTTTTTTCATCACCTCCTTATCTTCTTCTTTTTCTTCCTCCTCCTCCTCCTCTTCTTCTTCATCTTTATTTTTTTCTTCTTCTATTTCTTCTTCATTTTCTTCTTTTTTTGCTTGTTCTACCACTTCTACTTTTTCCTCTTCTTCTTCTTCTTCTTCTTCTACTTCTACTTCTACTTCTTCTTCATCATCATGATCTTCTTTTAATTCTTTTTTTTTTTGCTTCTTCTTCTTCTTCCTGGTCTTCTTGCGCTTTATCTCCTTTGTCTTTCTCTTCTTCATCTTCTACATCTTTTCTTCTTCTTCTTCTTCTTCTTTTCTCTTTCTTCTTCTTGTTCGACTCCTCCTTCTTCTTCGTATTCTTCATTATCATCATCAACATCTTCTCCTTATTATTATTATTATTATTGTTGTTATTAATATTATTATTATTGTTATTATTATCATTATTATAATTCTAATTATTATTCTTATTCTTTTTCTCCGACTTCGTCTTCTACTACCACTTCTTCGTTTTAATCTTCTTATTCTTCTTCTACTTTTTATTCTGTTGCTTCATCTTCACTTGCCTCTTCTACTTGTTCTTCCATTTCTACCTCTTCTTCTTTTCCTCTACTTTTTCACATTCTCCTTCTTCTTCTTCTTCTTCTCCTTTTTCTTTTACTGTTTCTTCTTCTTCTTCTTCTCCTTCTTCTGCTTCTTCCTCTATGTCTACCTCATCTTCTTCTTTTCTTCTACCTCTTCTTGTTCTTCTTCTTCTTCTTCTTTTGCTTCCTCTTCTTCTACTAATTTTTTTTCTTGTTCTTCTTTTTCTTCTTCTCTTTCTTCTTCTCCTTCATCTTCTTCTTCTTCTTCTTCTAGTTCTTTCTCTTCTTCCTCTTCTTCTTCTTCTTCTTGCTCTTCTTCTTCTTCTTCTTCTTCTTCTTCTCCTTCTTCTTCTACTTCTTCTTATTCTTCTTCTTCTTCTTCTTCTTCATCATCATCTTCTTCTTCTTCTTCTTCTTCATCTTCTTCTTCTTCTTCTTCTTCTACATCTTCTTCTTCTTTTTCATCTTCTTTTTCTTCTTCTTCTTCTTCTTCTTCTTCATCTTCTTCTCATTCTTCTAGTTCTTTTTCTTCTTCTACTTCTTCTTCTTCTCTTACTTCTCCTTCTTCTCCTTCTTCTTCTTCTTCTTCTTCTACATCTTATTCTTCTTCTCCTTCTTTTTCTTCTTCCTCTTCTTCTTCTTCTACTGTTGTTTCTTCTTCTTCTGTTTCTTTTTCTATTTCTTCTTCTTCTTGTCCTTCTTCTTCTCGATCTTCTTCTTCTTCTTCTACTACTACTACTACTACTACTTTTTCTTCTTCTCCTTCTTCTTCTTCTTTGAATTCTTTTCTTCTTCTGTTTCTTCTTCTTTTCTCCTTCTTCATCTTCTTCTTCTCCTTCTTTTTCTACTTCTTCTTCTCCTTCTTTTTCTACTTCTTCCTTTTCTTCTTTTTCTTCTTCTTCTTCTTTTTCTTCTTCTTCTTGTTCGTCTTCTTCTTCCTCTACTTCATTTTCTTCTTCATCTTCTTCTTCTTCTTCTTCATAATCATCATCGTCATCTTCTTCTTCTTCTGTTCTTTCTTTTTCCTCTTCTTCTTCTTCTTCTTCTTCTTCTTCTCCTTCTTCTTCTTCTTCTTCTTCTTCTTCTACTTCTTCATCTTCTTCTTTTTAATCTTTTTCATCATCTTCATCTTCTTCTACTTCTTCTTCTTTTTTTCTCCATCCTCATCTTTTTCTTCTTCTTTTTATAGCTGTTCTTCTTCTTCCTCTTTTTCCACCAACTCTTTATCATCTTCATCTTCTTCTACTACTTTTTCTTCTTCCTCCTCCTCTTCTTCTTATTCTTCTACTTCATCTTTTTCTTCTTCTACTTCTTCTTTTTCTTTTTTATGTGCTTCTTTTGCTTCTTCTACCGTTACATCTTCTTCTTTTTCTTCTTCTTCTTCTTCTACTTCTTCTTCACCATGGTCATTATCATCAATTTCTTCTTCTTCTTCTTCTTCCTCCTCCTCCTCCTCTTCTTC